>QUZF01000017.1:346295-382323 GCA_003693555.1 Coccinonectria pachysandricola
CTGAAGCCCCTGAGCCTGCTAGAGCCCCTGAGCCAGTTGAGGATTCTGGGCCAGCTGAACCCCTTGAGCCTACTGAAGAGTCTGAGCCTACCGAGGAGTCTAAGCTAGCTAAAGAGTCTGAGCCTGCTGGAGCCCCTGAACCAGCTGAGGAGTCTGAGCCTACTGAAGAGCCAAAGCCTGCTGAAGAATCTGAGTCCTCTGAGGAGCCTACACTAACTGGAACTAAGTCTGCGGAAGACCCCGAGCCAACCGAACCAGCTGAAGTCTCTGGGCCATCAGAAGTTTCTGCACTAACTGAAATACCCGAATCCGAGTCCGAACCCATACCCGCAGCAGTGCCTGAACCTGTCGAAGAGTCCGAGCCAGCTGAAGAGCCAGTAATTGATAACCAACCAGCTGAAGCTGAAACAGCTATTAAGGAGTTGGCAGAGGACACAGAAGAACCAGGAACTGACAACAACACGCCAGGCGATGAAACTTCGCCTCCAGATGAGAAGACGACTGACGTTCACTTGACTCCGAAAAATGAAGCCAAGCCTGCTGAAGAAGCTGTTATTACTGACGAGAAGTCAGTCGAAGCTCCTGAGGACAACCCCATTCTGAGTGAGGAAGTTACTGCGAACGGCGACAAGTTGACAGGGATTACCTGTTCTGCCCCGGTTGAGGAAGAAAAATCACAGGAAGGTTCTGGTTTGGTCATCAAAGATCTGGATCACGAATCAATAATTCCCTCGAATGAAGATGCTAAACTTGCGCCTGAAGAAGTGTCAACATCTGAAGAAAATGCGACTGATCAGGCTTTGATGGCTGGAATGAAACCCGATGGAGATGTACAAGCTACTGACACTGAGCCAACTCATGAATCCGAGTCTCCCAAAGATCGCTCAAATACGACAAACGAAGAAATTCTAGCAGCAATCGACGCAGTTGATGAACATGCACAGAAAGCTTCACCATATCAAGGAGACATCAAAGGTCCGACAGAAGACGTACCAAGCCTATCTAACGATGAAAGCGTCAAGCCGCAGGAAGACCCTCAAGGACACTCACTCCCCGAAACTGTGGTGAACCAGTCAGATGTATCGGAAGCCAAGGCTGAGGGACAGGACGTTACTTCCAAGGAAGTCGAAGAGAGTAAGGACACCCTAGGTCCTATCCTGGGAGAGGAACAGGCCAAAAAAGGTGAGGATCATATTTCAGTATATCATACTCCTCTTAATCTACCGGACAGTTTGGCATTTTCTTTGGAGTTATACAATGATTCAAAACGGGCTGTGACTCGTATGGTTCCAACTTCCTCTTCACCGGCTGGTGCGAGTCTGAGCGGTTCTAAAGCAGACGAAGCGGTCATTCACTCGATACACTCTCCCACCCAGCGTGATGATATGCCTGGAAAAGAGCGTTTGGGGGTCCTCTACGCATCAGATTCATCAGTCATATGGACTGGGGACCAATTTGAAGACAACGCGTTTGCAGCTACTTCAGCTATGCCGGCAGAGTTGGATGATCAATCGTCAAACTGGGACATTGGGCTACACGAAGGGGACGAAATCAACGCCACCCCGTCAAGATCACCACCAGCGGGGCAGGGGCATGCAGAAGTCAGTGACTTGTCGAGGGGCCCGGTATCCGAAGTTGCGACTCTCATGTTGGGAAGTAAGCCAGACCTAATTCTGGAGTCGTTCGACACCACTATAAAGGCTCATGAGAAGGATTGTATCTCAGGTCCCCAGCGCAAGCCAAGCAGCCCTATTGGTCCAGCTGCCGATATCGTTGATGGGACCAACCTATCTTTCGTATCGGCAATGTCTGCAGACGCTGGCGATCTGGAGGAACTCGAGGAAACAGGTGGAGCTGAGAACCATGTGCCCGTCTCCCCAGCAGCTGACGAGCCTCGGCACCTTGACCAGGGGCTTCAAGTCACCCCCTTCGATCTTGATTCGCATCTCATAGAGAATCGTTTCCCATCGCATGTCGCTAAGATCAAGGCTTTCAAGCAATCCGAGCCAAAGACTTTCACAAGGAGCTCTACCCCGCGCGGCAATTTGTCTGCATCAAGACCAAGCCAAACTTCCAGAGGCGTCTACCCTCCAAACGCTTCCCACACGCCCAAGTCCCTACCTTCCCAATCTCCCACAGCTTTCAAGGCACGAAAGGCGGCAACACCACCAGGGTCCGGACCTCAAGTTGTGGCACCTGTACCAATCCGACCTCTTGATGGTAGACTGCTGCAAAGGCAAGAGTACGAATCTGGCAACTTCAGCGAAGCATCGAACACGTCAGACCAGGAGCATCATAAATTCTCAGGCCCTCTTGACGAAGGAAGACTTCAGGGCATCGCAATCCATGCCACACTCGGTGATGAGCCAGCCCCTCTGAGGTCACCAACTCCTGAGCTAGTCTTTCCGGATGACAAGATGGTGGACAGGCAGCATGCCCACACTCTCCGGCGCAAACACAAAATGACACTCCAACAAGCGGAAGATACAATAGCTGCAGCTGCTGTCATCTACGCTGCTATTGAAGCCCTAAGCCCCCCTGGTAGCCCCTCGACGTTTGATCGAATTGAGAGAAAGACACCCAGTCTTGGGGTGCCGGTTAAAGTCTCACACGAGTTCTTTGTTCCGCATACTCTGTTATCATTAGAAAGGCTCGAATCAGAGGGTCACGAGAAGGAGGAGGAGGAGGAGGAAGAACAGGGGCAGAAGGGGGACAATGACGAATCTGACGAAACCCTTGCTGACTCAATCATAGACGATAAGAGCCATTCTGGCTCCTCGCGAAGCGCTCGAAGTGAAAGGGAAAGAGAGAGACAACGCAGACGCCGACACTCGCACCACTCTCATCATTCAGGAAGAGGTCGCGAGAATGATGTTGGCAGAGAACGTAGATCACATGACGAAGATGAAAAGAGGGCTCACAAAACACGGGGCGAGGAGGGAAGACATCGCCGTAAATCCAGAGCACAAGGCGAAGAAAGAAGTCACAAGTATCGCAGCGAAGATGAGACTCGCCCCAGACGGAGACATGGTGATGAAGAGCCTAAGATCCGTGAGGTGCGGGGTGAAGATGAACGGAGAGAGCGCTACAAGAGGTCATCCCACGACTCTCAAGGTCATCGCCGTCATCATCCAGACAGTTCTGGCTTAACAGGAACACCACCCAGGACTCCCAATCGCCGAGACAGCGGGTTCTCCGCAGAGAGCTCTGGTAGTTCAGGCCGAAAACGACGTATTGCCGAAGAGCAGACTGCCCACGACAGGCGCACGTTGGAAAGAGAAGGGAGGCGTTTGAAAGAGGAGGGGCAGGAAGCTAAAGAGCGAGAGCGAGAGCGAGAGCGAGAGCGAGATCGTGATCGTGAAAGAGAGCAGAAAAGAGAACAGGAGAAAAGAGCTCGTGAGAGTGTGCGACGACGGGAGAGAGAAAAGGAGCGTGAAAGGGACGGAGGACGAGAGAGAGACGATGTGAAAGCGCGGGAAAGATCGCGCAGGTATAGTACCGCAAGAGAAAGCGCACGCGAGGAGCCTGAGCCTGAAGTTGAGGCTGGGCGCACACACCGCCGCTCCCGTCGACACAGCTATTCCACCCGTACTCACCCGGAAATGGACAGAGAAGGCCCGTCAGTGGAGCGTGAGGATTCAAGACAGTCTGGGAAGAAGTTTTTCGATGTGAGGCACTCTGTGGGTGTTGTCGGCAACAACTCGCCACCAAAGGAAGAGCCTGTGACTGTAGAGCTTGAGGACAACTCTCCACAACCCGAGGCGCCACGAAGGTCAGATACGATGCGCTCTAGGCACAGGCGAACTCGACCTTCTTCGGATGAACCTCGTTCAAACTACTACCGGAGCCGCGGCGACGAGTACGATGACGACCCCATACCTGAAAACCCGCCCAAATCCTCCAAACGAACAAGAGAAGATATACCTTCCAAGTCAGCTTCGGAGGACGCTGCCCGTAAGGCAAGATACGAAGGGCGCAGGAGAGCAAGGGATGGGGAGAAGAAGAAGCCAAGCGGCGGCGGCATCAAGGCAGCTTTCAAGAAGCTGTTTACTTGACGTGATTGAGGGATAAGTTTAAAGGAGTTTGTTTATTTGCTTTGGCCGGCCATCCATTGACGAGTTATGAGCTATGTAACGACATGTGGCAGCACGAATTGGCAGGCGAGGACGAATCTTAGTTATGAGAGAAGTTTGTTGACGACAACATTTCTACGGATTAGAGTTACCTTCTGCTTCTTGGTCGTCGTCTTTTTTTTCCTTTTCCTTTCCAAGGCTGTACATGGATGCCGCAACCTCTTCAGAGTCACGTCTTCCTCAGTTACAATACGCATGCACTTTTACATCTAGAATGGTCCAATTGTTGCTTCAAACCACAAATCACGGATGCCGAGGGTCACGGTAGCCGATGCTTAGAGCTTTAGGCCACATCGTGTTGGGGCAACTTAAATGATGCGCAAATAATGCACCGACGTACATGAGGACCTGGTGATGTGCCAACGAGTGGGTTATCTCGATTGTTGACGGAACCTTTCGCTAACTTGGAGTAGGCTTAGGTGTAGCCTGCCATGCCTGCATCATGTCCTCCTCCCCCGGCCCCTCTCTCAACAGGCGCAACTGGCATCCGACTGAGCTTTTGAGTTGATTGATGCATCCGTCATGATCTACAAGACGTGGCCTTTGGACTTATTTAAAGCAAACGAAACGAGCTCGCTGTCTTTTCATTTCCCAAGTACACTCCTTCCAGCTCTTCGTCTCTGTCCACTACTCTTCTCTTTCCCCTCCTCTCCCCCATCTAATCACTCAAGATGCAACTGTCGCTTGCCTTCCTGTCCGTGTTCGTCGTGGGCGCGCTCGCCCAGCAGACGCCGGCAGCAACTACGCCGGTAGCCGTCGCCGCGGCCGCTGCCACTCCCGTCCCCCAAGCTGCCATCGTGGCGGCCAAGCTGATCAACGCCCTGAACCAGACGAACACGAACACGACCACGCTGAAGCGACGCGACCCTGCTCAGGCGATCCCCCTCACCGCCAAAGAATCGGCCAAGAAGAGCAGGGAGGAGAAGAAAAGTGCCGATAAGCTCCGTAAGGAGAAGGAGACCGAGGCCTACGAGAGGCTGAAGGAGATGAAGAAGAAGATCAATGACGTCTGGATCACCAGGGTCAAGGTGGAGGAGAAGACCAAGGAGGCTGCCGAGGCCAAGCAGCTGGCCAAGGATGCCTGGGAGGAGGTCAACAAGTTCAGGAAGGCGGCTTCTGATGCCACCAAGAAGGCCGAGAAGGCCGAGAAGGCTGTTCTGAAGGCTCAGCAGGACAAGACCAAGAAGGAGGGCGAGGCTCATGATCTCAAGGTCATCATCTCTGAAGCGTAAGGCACACCGTTCTACTTTAAATGTTATGAATATCAGGTGGAAGCTGGTCAAGATCGTCTCGGGACCCTTTTTCTTTTTTTTTTTTCTTTTTTTTTTTGACACAGGACCCGGGGCATTGGCTTGGCTTTATGAATGGCTGCCTGTGGTCGATAGGCAGCATTGTGGATGGGAAATGACGCTGGGAACCGATGTTGAGTTAATGCTAGAACGATAATCAAGACGTATCTCGTTCCATCACATCAGCCTTGAAAAGGCGAAGACGTACTTTTGTAACTACAGCGATACTGTTGACTTACAAGGCACACATCTAGGCATGTTTCGCAGGGTCGAGAAGAGAATAGTAACGTTAGATGGGATATTCCGCACTTCGAGTTGCCAGGTTGCGCACGACTTACACGATGACATAGCGTGACTTTAAGAAGGAGGTTGGAGGTTTGAAGAAATAGACACGTGATGTATCTCGTGACCTGCAGCACTGGACATCGTCCCCGTCGGCACACGGCTTATTCCGGCACAGCCCTAATTTTGGTACCCCACGAGAAATTACCAGTTGGATATTCCGAAGACGATATCGCGAACCCACTTGGACCTCCGGTTCTTTTTTTCACCCCCATTCCCATCTCAGACGCAGGATTCGACTTCTTTGCGATCATCACATCAAACGCCCAACAAAAACCCCCCTCACCCTCACCCCCAACTACAGTCGCAATGGCTCCCATCACCGTATGTACATGATTACCGCTTTGCTGTCAGGGCCCTCGCTGCACACAGTGGGGTGCCGTGAAAATGCAGTAGGCTAAGTCATTTCAACAGAAGAAGTCGGGCAAGGCCCAGAAGCAGACCAAGAAGGTACGATGAACGAGACGGCGAAGAGCGAATCCCCCCACGACGACGGAACGCGCGTGTTACGACGACGGCGAATCGCTGCGGCTACCCCGAGACCATGATCCTCGAAAAGACCCGACGAGACTAACACGATCCTCGCAGTTCATCATCAACGCTTCGCAGCCTGCCAGCGACAAGATCTTCGACGTCGCTGCCTTCGAGAAGTTCCTCCAGGAGCGCATCAAGGTTGAGGGCCGCACCAACAACCTTGGCGACGATGTTGTCATCCAGCAGCAGGGTGAGGGCAAGATCGAGGTCATCGCCCACAACGACCTCTCTGGCCGCTACCTCAAGTACCTGTAAGAGGCCCTTGTTGCGAATTCTTTCCTATCTCTTTCTCAAGTCAAATTTGCATGGTGAACATGGTCGGCTGACATTTTCCCGATACCAGGACCAAGAAGTTCCTCAAGAAGCAGCAGCTCCGTGACTGGCTCCGCGTCGTCTCCACCTCGCGCGGTGTCTACGAGCTCAAGTTCTTCAACGTCGTCAACGACGAGGCCGACGAGGACGACGAGTAAACGAAATTCTGCTCGTTGTATTGGACTGGCGCAGGAATGTGATGGTGAATTGGGACCGGAAAAGTTTCAGCACTTTGTGCCAATAGATCCAACCGTTTGTTGTGGCACACATCTTGGTCGTAAGGCCGTCTGTCCCTCTCTGTTTTGGATTCGTGATGATGTTTGAAAGCTCTCGTGAACCTCTGTTGTCTGTTGATTATTCCTCCCTTGTCATCGTGAAGGTATGACATGAAGTATCATGGTTGTCTCCCCGGAGGAGTAGTCCTCTTGTCGAACGCGGACTTCGAGGATTATAGTAGATCAGTTCGTCTGGTTCGCCGATGTTCTCGCGAGTCCGAGATCTGGCTGAGGGTATGATTGCTCACATCGCTGTCTATATGCTGCAACCCAGATGAACCTCTCTGCTTTTGAAAGCCCTACGATACTCATGGCAAAGCCCTCATGACGCCCTCAAAGGCCATCAACGCCACAGCGTTCGCAGGGAACGCCCGCAAGAAGCACGGCACGAACCCTCTCCAATATCCCTTCCACCCAGCCTCTCTATAAACCGCAGCCGCAGCGTCCCTCCACCGCGGGAACTTCTTCTGTCCATCTCCCAGGCCCCCTCCCAGGGGATCCGTCATGATGCGCTGCTTGATCACGTCGCTGGGGTAACTCGTCAGCCAGAAAACCTGGGCGCTCAGACCGCCCGCCCAGAAGTTGACCGCCGGCGCGCTCAGATTCGTGCGCTCCCGGAGCATTCGCGACAGCACATCGTAGCTACCCCACCAGAAGAAGAAGAAGCCACGGAACAGCATGGTGGCCGATAGGCCGTGGTAGATGCCCCTCACGCCGTGGTGTCGGTAAATCTTGGCCATGCAGTCGACTGGGCCCGCGTACAGCCGCTCCGACTTGCGCGCGGCATACTGGATCTGCAGACGAGCCTTGATGTGCTCTACAGGCGCAGCGATGAAGCTCACCGTCGCGCCGGCCAGGACGCCTGCGATGCCGTGGCCAAGGACGGGCAGAGATGTTGGCTTGGAGGGAGGGGCGGCGCCGGCTTCGGTCGCAGTCGTTATGGTAGATGGTGTCATCGGGGTTGCGGCTGATACAGGCCGAACGTCAAAGACATGCTCGGATAAGAGTCGACGGTAGACGGTTAGAGAGCCCAGCATGATGGAGTCCATGAACATCCAGCCGACGAGCGGCGGCGACGCACCCTTGTACAAGCCGCGAAAGCCCTCGAGGCGGATGGTCTGCATGACACATTGCAGCGGGCCGCTGAAGCGCGCGGCGTCTGTAGTCTGCAGACGAACCTTGATGGTGTCGAATGGATGGCCGACTGCAAGTAGACAGTTGTTAGCATTGGAGACGATAATCTCGTGGGGGCGGGAAAGGGCGAGAAGAGGAAGAGGAAGAGGAAGAGGAAGAGGAAGAGGAAGAGGAAGAGGAAGAGGAAGAGGAAGAGGAAGAGGAAGAGGAAGGATAGGGTTGCTTGGTTGTCGCCATACCACTAAGCTTAGCGATACCGCTGAAGACGCCCGCGACAAAGCCCTTGTAGTCGCGGCTCGGGCTCGTCTTCTGCTGGACCTGCGGCATCTGTGCCGGATCTGGTGTGGTATTACTCTTTATATCCGCCGCCATGATTCTGTAGAGTATGCGGTGATGCTGTAGAATCTACTCCGTGCCGTCCTCGAAATCTCGCGTCTACAAGGGTCCTGCACCACCAAGCGCCTGACCTATCGAGAAAGATGACGTCGTAGTGCTGTGGAGGATGTCAAGGTGAGACAGGGACTTGATTGAAATGGCATCAGTTGGCCCCCGCTGTTGAAGCCCTCCGTGGTTTGTAGGTTTTGAGTTGTAAGAGGATGGTTGAATGTCATGACGGAATCCATCCTTGACTGCTCCCTGTTAAATTTGTTCTAGCACGCTGTCGATTCGCTAGCCTAGCGTCACAGTGACGTTCGGATAGATCCCTGCCTGTGCCGCTAGTCTAGGGATCGCAGCCTCAGACCTCGACTGACGTCGGAGACAGCTAGAGCAGGGCAGAGTAGAGTAGAGTAGACCGGCTTCACTAATAGATAACAAGAACACCTGAAGTTGTACCGTCATGGTCGGATTGAAGAAGAAAAAAGTTCCACAGAGACGACTCCGAATTCCCGTGCCTCTTTCATTACATCCGTACGGGATATCGCATCACTAAATACTAACTCACTAGCTAATTTTCTAACATAGACCTTCTCCCAAGCAGCTTCCTGCTGCTCATCATGCCCAGTTCCCCCAAGTCATGAACCCTTCCTGCAACGCGTCTTGTCATATCTGACGCATCGCCTGTAAATGGATAAGTCGTATCATGACGTCGTTAGAGAAACAGAAAGAAAAAGAGAAGAAAAAAACAGAGGTGAAGAAACCTTCGTGGGCGCATGTGAATGGAATGTACGCCATGTAAGGTCTTGGTATTGTACGGGTTGAGAGGTTCACTTCGAACCATCTCGAAGAGGCATCATGTCTCGCAATAGCACAGCTTCTTTATGCGTACAACTGCTGCGAGCCAAGCGCTTAGAAGGTCTCGGTCTCGTCCGTGTGGGTGCTGCTAGCAATTGCGCTGCCAAAGGTATCTGCTCAAGTTAGGCCCAAGTTCCAATCTGACGTGAATCTCAACAAGACAGCATACCTCTCTTGCGTCGTCGCTCCTCCCGAGCAGCTTCCTCCTCCGGACTACGCGGCGTCATGGCTCGAGGCCCCGTAGGCCGTCGAGCGGGTACGCCAAGCGCAGCGTTCAGGTTGCGGTTCTCGGCCTTGGGGCTGCTCACTTCGTAGTTCGAAGTTGCTTGAGTAGCAGACATGGTTGCGTAGCCGCTTTCATCGCTCTGGTGCTGGAGCGGGCTGGATTTGGCCAGGTTCGAGATTCGACTCCGAGGGGGCGTACGAGTGACGGGGCTCCCGAGGGGCTCCCGAGACGCGGGGCGGCCGATGGGGCTGGTGATGGGCTCCTTGGGCGGTCGAGATGGTCCAGTAGGTGACGTTGCCCATTGATCAGGCTCATAGACCACTCCTGACGATGCTGTACTGTTCCGCTTGGCATTGGGAAGACGATTCAAGCTTGTCACGGATCCTGCCCAGTCGGCTGATCTCGGTGTCATCGGAACATCGTATGCTTGAGCAGACGTCTCTAGTGCAGTTCGGTAACGCTCCGTCTGACCCGGTCTCGGCTGAGGGTGTTGAAGGTTGAGCGAGTTTCGGTGCACCTTGTACTTCGGGTCGTCGTCGGAGGCCAGGTGATCCCTCTGCCGGGGGATGGACGCGTTGAAGGCAGGCTGCTGGGCCGTCGCTACGTCTTGAGTGAAAAGTCCTCCGTGCAGCTTGTCCTCTCCGGTGGGGCTGTGGTGGTACAGCTCGTCTTCCTCATTGTGCGAAGCCATGCTGGATCCGGACCGTGAAGGAGGGAGATCGTCAGATTTGGCTTCCTTCTTACCACTGCTTCTGAACGCTTTGCCGACGCTTGAAGCGGTTGTTCCTGACCAGCGAGAGAACTTGGGTAGCCAGCCTGTAGAGCTGCCTGACTTGCGATTCTTAGCCTTGTCTGTGCGAGGGGTATTCTCAGCACTCTGCGGCTGCTGACTCGATCCTGGAGCTTGGGGTGGCGTCTCGAGGGGAACAGAGCCCCCTCTCTGAATCTGCTCTGAGTGGCGAGGAGTCAGATAGCTGGGCTCGGCCCGCTCAAAGGATGGGCTAGGATGATCGTATCGGTACTCATCATCGTGTTCCTGGACGGTGCTGATTCTGTGGTCGGAGAACTTGCGCTCATTGCCAAGTTTAGACCGCGATTGGGTTAGAGATAGGTGGCCAGATTGGCTGGCATGGCTAGCAGTGGAGACGCCTTCTGGCTCGTAGCCCCGATCCTGTTCGATATGTTCTTCGGGTTCGAAATCATTGAAAGAGCTGCCACGTTCGTTTCCTGAGATCGGTCGGGCCTTTTGTGTCTTGAGGACATCGACCTCACCTAGTAGCTGCATGAGCATATCCTCAATTCGACTGAGATCCGTGGTCCCCTTCGCACTAAGCGCTTGCAGCGCCCGCTTCCACAGGTTCTTCTTCTTGGTCGCAGAATCATTCAGAGTATCAATCTGCGAGGAGCTATACATGGATCGCACACCGGGATAGGGTCGTGGGCCGTTAATGGCCTTCTGGAGCTTCTCCGTGTTCTCCACGTTGGCGAAGATGACGTCGTCGCCAGTGTCCTGGATCATGTCCTTCATCTCCCGAAAGGAAGTGCGCATTTCCAAAGCCGCATTCATTAGCAGGGCAACAATCTCGGTGTCGCGAGCACTGCGTTGAGCATCGCGAACCATGAGCTATATAGTGTCAGTTTATAAAGTATGGACAGAGACGTCGGCGAAACTTACGTGCTGCATCAGGGCGACAATGTCCTTGTTCTCGATACGATCAATTCCTTGGCCCGTAGATGCGTCATAGAACGGAGAGGCCATGCCCTGAGACATGCCACTGAGATGACGACCAGTGCCGTTTGGCACGTAAAATGGATCATCGCCTCCCAAACCGTTACCAGGTCCACCTAAGCCAAGAGCCTTACCGTTGGCCCCAGCATCAGGCGTGCGATTAGGCCCTTGGGAAATATACCCTTCATCGTATTTCTGGCCAAAGTTGGGGCTTTCGGCCTGGAAGGCAGCTCCATAAGGAGAACCCAGACCGCGAGCTCCCAGAAGGTCATCGTTGAAATCTGGGTTGGCGATCGGGCTCGTATCTTCATAGGGGTTCGTCACCAAGGTATCTCTTTTCCGTTCCTCGTCAGTTCGATGCCACTCGTCCTGGCCTGGAGTATGCTCGCGGCTGAATGAAAAGGCTCTAGCAGGCCCTGCAACCTCACTGGGGCCTAGGTCTTGGTCTTTAGGTGTGCTGGCTCCGTCGTAGCCGTTCTCACGCTCATAGTCTGCAAAGTCTTGCTGTGTGGGCGTAGCGCGACCAGAATACTGATCATTTGCACCATCTAGACGCTCCTGGACCATAGAAGGGTTGGTAAGAGCATCGTCGTCAACGTAGCCAACTTCAGGCATCGGGTCATCCATGTCTGGAATACCATTAGTACCCAGCTGTGGCTCGTCAAAATCGAGTCTGTCAACACTGTGCGCAGGAGTGTTGCGAGGTTCGTGACCATCCAGTGTGCGCTCCTTGAACGACTTATTTCGAAAGACGCCAGCGGGGACATATTCTTCTGTAGCCTCCTCGGAGGTTGGCTGCCTTTTGCCTTGCGCAGCCTTAAGAGCGGCTGCGGCTGCACCAACAGCACCCGCAGTAATAGCTGCTTCTGAAGCCGTGGGCGACCTGGTTCGGGGAACCTTTCTGCCATGCTCATCAATCTCATATTCAGAGAACTCTTGCGACTGCTTGTGGGCCTTGGCGCTGGGAGTAGCCTGCCTCTCAGCTTCTGCGTCGTGAGCATCGTTCTCGTAACGCTTGACAGGGCTCACGCCACGGCTGCTGTGCACCCTCGACTGCTCATCGTAAGAGAGCATAGATCCACGAGCGTTGCCTTTATCGTAGCCCGAGCCATTCGTGAGGACAGATTGCTCGAGCATTGAACCTTCAATAAGCGATGCCACTGCCGACTCGACACCGATAGGCGGATGAACGAAGTTAGGGTTGGCGACAATGCCACGCACTGCTTGACCTGAACGGCCGAGCTCGCTATCATCTGTGTAAGTCGAATTCCTGTAACCTACTCCAGAGCTCTCTGGAGAGGCATATCCCTGTTCTCTGGCGTGCACAGAGCTGAGCGAGTTTGTGGATCGACTATTGCGAGGACGCTCAGGAGACCTATCAAGAGCAGAATAAACGTCGCTTGTCGATTGCATGCTCTTCGAGTTGCGCGGGTGATATTCACTTCCTCCCTCGGTGTAACCAGAAACGCTAGGGATAGGGCTTAATCCGCGCGCACCCGCCTGGTAAGGAACATATTTCAACGGAGGAGGAACCTCTTGTGTCGCAAAGTAAGAACTGTCGTAGCCTTGTTCGGAATGCTCACCAGGATCAGACAAGTCACGGTCATCGTCGTCGTCGTATTCGTCGTTACGATGAAGGGGTATCTTACGCCCATACTCGTCCGTCTCATACTCCTCGGCATACTCTCTCTGTCCACGAGGTAAAGCTGTTAGATCACCATGTGAAACATTGGCGTGTTGGGTTGACAAAGTGGTGTGCAAATTGGTCGGAGACCTTGAAGGGGTTGCCGCTGACAAGGGAGAAGCGCGGTTTTGCGAAACTTCATGAACAGGAACCGACTCCTCACTGGCCGAGTGAGGCCTGTCCGTGTTGGCGGAGAGAATAGACGTCCGAGTCATCTCGGAGGGATTAATCTCACTCATGAGAGGCATGGGAGGAGCCGGTACTTCCTCGTCATGATCATGCTCCTCGGCATACTGGTCAGGTCCCAAGCTTCGACTCCTGGTTGACTCGGCCCTCCGACGTCGCCTATCTCTGTGCCTTCTATCTTCAGATTGCGTCTTGTCATCGTTCAAGGACAGGCCCTTGCTAGCGGCAGCACCAGCGGCAGCAGCCTTGAGCAAGTCACCGCTGCGCTTGGATGTCACCGCATCTTGTTCGTATCTGTGACTCTCGTTTACCGACTCACGACTGGCGCTGGCTGAAGAAATGTCGCCATAGTCATGACGGGCTTCCCTATTACGCCTGTCTTTAGTTTCGCTTCGCTGACCTGATGACCGCCGGCGGTCCGTGGCAGCTTCATCTTTCGAGATTGATGTAGTAGTAGTAGAGGTAAAAGAGCCGCGTCGGCTTTCGCGCTTGCTCTGTTCCCTTTTAAGAGCGCTCAGTTCGGGGAGAATCAATCGGCGAATTGCGTCTTCGACGGTTTCGAGCAGTTTGGGGTTGTTGATTGATGTTTTAGAAGCGCCCGAACGCGTGGAATGCACGTCGACCGAGTGATGGCTTGGACTCAGATGAGATGACAACACGGTGGAATCGACACCTGAGACAGCTGATTCCACTCGACTTCTACTAGAACGACGTTGGTATTTGAGCTCGTCGCTCTCCCGCTCACTACCATTGCTGATTCTAGATTTTGAACGACGCTTTCGATCCGACTTGTACTGTGACTTTTCGGAAACCGTTGAGCCATCCTTGTCACGACTCTTCTGGCTTTTGACCTCGTCCACGACTGATCCTGTGCCAGCGCCAGCGCCAGCCAGAGCACCTCTCGCAGATGAGCTATGATTAACTTTCAGTTCGGCCGAACCACCTGTCCCGTCGAGGAAACTGTCGGTAGGAATGGCCGATATTTCTGAAGGGTTAACGGGCTGATAGCTCTCGACAGACGGGATTAAAGGGCTAGAGGGACGTCGACGTCGATGACTCCGATCAATCTCAATGTCGATGGGGTTCCTCGAAACATTGGATTCCTCGGTAGCAGAGGCGTATGAAGTCATGCTGTTTCCGTCGTCACCTTCGACGTATTCAGGATCGCGGGCGAGGTCCAAAGGTATGCGTCGAGTCAAAGAGGCCTTGCGTGAGCCTTTGGTCTCGGTTACTTGGATGTGGTCGCCAGTGCGTCCCTTCTTATTTGAAGGCGTCAAGCGAACCCGAACGCTAGGTCTGCGCTCAGAACTGGAGCCGGAAGTCTTGCCGCCTTCAAAGTACTCGATGAGCAGGGACGTCTGTGACTTGCTAGATTTATGGCTGCGGGTGGGGATGGTGACTGGAGTCCCGTCGTCGGGGATGGAGTAGGATGACTTCTCGTCTCCGGGCTGCAAGATTTCCGATGAGAGTTCGGTTGGAGAGGTGTTGGTTTCGGTTTCGGTTTCGGTAGGGGCGGGAAGGGGGGGAGCCGTTTTGGAATCAATACCCATCGTGACGTGGTTGAGAAAAGCTGGCGGACTGTGCCCAAGCCCAAATCTCCCCTGGGTTCTGCGCTCTGTGGAGAAGCACAAGAACAAACGAGTTACCGTCTTAGTGGGGAGGGAGGTTCCTGGTTACGAGGCGATGCGAGGTCGGGGCATGCGGGATGAAGGAGCGCACGCAGAAAATCTGGGAAAGAAAAAGAGTCAGTCATTGGAACCAACCGGCTGGTCAAGAACCCGCCAACGAGCGACTCGAACACACACCAGCGATGGGGATATGCCAGAGCCACCAGGGCGGTGAAGCATCTCAACACTTGAGGGAAGGGCGAGGGCTTACACGCAGGACAAGCAAGCAATGAAGGACAAGCAAGCAAGCAATGCAAGTAATGCAAGCAATGCAGCTCAAAACGATGATGATTCTTTCCGAGATTTGGGATTTGGCTGGCAAGCAACCCGAGAATGCGGCCCTACCTTGGAGCCAGGCGTTGAGGGAATGCGGGAAGAGCGGGTTGGGCGTGGGCGTGGGTTGTCTTTGGAGGTGGCGGGTCGAACTGCAACCGCAGCAACCAAACAAGCAACTAAACCAAGCCAAACCGAATCGAAGCAGGGGAGTGGGAAGTGGAGGTGCTGGCACCAGACGGTGCGAGCCGCGGGTTTAAACCCAGAAAAGACGACCGAGTTGGGTATCGAATTCAGTGCCTGCAGGCTCCAATTGCACCTGGAACGACTTTCGCAAAGGACAAGCGAAAAGTGATGCAATGACGGGCGAAGATGGAGGGCTATCGCAGTTGCAGGTTGCGATGCGTTGTTGGAGAAAAGATTGTGTCGATTCGTGTTCCGCTCAGCAAGTGCACACTACGCTTACTGCAGACAGACCCTGGAGACTGGAGAGCCAGGGAGGTAAGGTGGTGGTGATCTGCGACTTTGGCCGGGATAGACCAGCGACCACTTCGTATCTTCTTCTCTCGCTGCCTGCCAAGCTGAGATATGGTCGATGCGAGGGCTGGGGCAACGGGAAGAACTAGAAGATTACTAGGAGTTTTTTAGAGGTTGGGTTGTGGGGGGGGGAGCGCACGGGGTAAGATGAGCAACGTGCGGTCTGCACGAACATGGATGGAGTAATTAAAGTACTTGCGGATACAGTACTGACGAAGGTGGACGGACTTGTTATTATGAGGCTTTGCTCCTGGCTCCCCCTACTGTACTCTTGTACGGAGTACCGTACAGTTATCCAGGCGGCTGGGCTGGGATGTGCCTGGGGAAGGCGTTGATGAGTTGGCGCTGCCGGCGCGCTTGGCCAATCCTGCTCAGGCGCCGGGGGGGGAGGCGTCCGTTAGGGAGAAACGGGGCTTGTTCTCGTCTCGTCTCAATAATAAAGTCGCATATCATCAACAGTTCCCGAGAGCGAAAAGTGAGCCGTTGACTGACTACCTGCAGCTTCTACCCTGCGAACGTATGACTGGATGGATCATGACAGGCGGGCCCTGCAGACCAAGAAGCTCGCTGCTGTTGCAGCGGTGGTGATGGTGATGATGATGATGATTGCTGGCCATTAATCAACTCCCTTGCCTCTTAGTGATGCAAGTGGGCCAGGTCTGATGTGCAACACCCGGATGTCTTTCCGCTTATGCGTTTGTCTGACCTGAGAATGCGCCCTTGAAGCTCACCAAGGGGCTTATCGTCATCTTCAAAGAACCTGTAGTTCTGGCAAGTCTCTCAGCTCATGTCTCTCCGCTCACGCACGATCCGGTCTTCGGTTCGATTAGACATCTAGCTATGATCCACAGCCCATGAGCGATCGGGTCCCCTGGTCGTTCTTCTGGCTTGGGGCTCGTCATCGCAGGGATACTCCACGTTAAGCTATGACCCCAGCCACCTCTGACACGATGTCAAAGCAGCTTTGATTCTGCCTTCTGGAGTCTATGGAACTGTCAGTGCCCGGTTTACCTGCGCTATAGTCTATCAGCTATTCCACTAAGGGAAAGGCCGGGCTTCGGCGTTGGCTGGTGGCTGGAAGGATAGAGTTCCTCCTCAGCATCTGTCAACATCTCGCTGGTTAACCTCCATGGCTTTTGAGGGTTTAGAGAATCTTCAACAGTGCGTGTGTTAGATGTTATCGCAGAATGCACCTTGAATGCCCCAAACTCTGAGAATATCGAGCCACTACCAGAGGCTCACTCTACCACAGGAAGCGAGTTAGCCAGCAAAGTTTTATTTTACTACGCCGTAGAAATCACCGACATGACAGGCATGCTATTCTGGTCAGCCCTTTCTTAAAGTTTTCTACTTAGCCTGCTTATCCTGAATTACAGACTACATCGGTGAGGAAGCGGTACGTGTTGTTCTGGTAGTTCTAGCAACCAGCCACCTCAACTTCACACACTGAAATGATGGGTCTAGGCTCGCAATACCTCGATTGAGTAGTCAATCTTCGCAGGACATATTACCCCTGTTTAAATTACGAGTTTTCGTATGCGAAGAGTTTGTGGCCGATGAATACGTACTGTCATGGATCTGGCAGGGCTGTCGTGGCGTCTCACACCTAAATACTAACTTACAATGCAGCCCAGCGATGCACCATCCAGGTAGTACTGTAGAGTTCGCAATCGGCCAATAGCTCCACCAACCCAGCACGAGTTTCCCATATCTTCGCTGAGTTGGAAGGTAATGGAGGAAAAGAAGAGATATCGTAGTAAAGAAAAGAAAAATATACGATGCGTATCACGAAGTCTTGGCTACAAACAATCCTCGACGGTGTCGCCCTTCGGGACCTGTTTGCTTGTGAGATGGCTGCGATTCCGCCTCCCGTCGGCCGGACGAGGCGACTCCTTACCGTCGCGTGACTATCAACAGACGAGGTATAAAGACCTGGCTCCGAGTGCATGCAGCTATCCGGAAATCCGCAACAAGGACGTTGCACGAAGTGTCTCGCATGTAAATTATTGGTAACATGAAGGTCAATCGCCGGGGGTGATGGATGTGGCCTACAAGGGAAAGATCAGGTCTTGGTTTCGTTCAAAGCTCCAACGGATAGCGAGGTACACCGTTTGATCACCTGTGACGTTCCCATGTCGTTCATGCTCGTATAACTGAATCTACGGCCAGCCCAGATGTGACGCGCCGACGCTGAGGCATCGAGGCTAGGATCACTGCCATCCGCATCACGACGAGCTCATCTAAAACGCGGCATGCACGAAGCTGTAAAGAATACTGTGGGAGCAAGTACGGTAATGAAATAGTATGTATCGCATAGCTAAGAATTGAAGCCCGCCAGATGACAAGGCTCGTACAAGAGCGCCTAGGCTATGAGTGCCTGCAACGCCCCGGAAGTAACCAAAATTCGCATCGTCCCACAGACATTATATCCCTCTCATACAGTTCTGTGGCTCTCTGTCGTCACAGCCGGCCCAGGCACCGCGACGGCAGGGTATTCTGGTAGATTCCCAAGACCACCAGCTTCAAGATCTCGTAACTCGGTTCCCTCCTGTGTGCTATTCTTCTTTCCATCGTACGGCGGCGGCGCCTCGCCAAGCTCGTTGAGTCCTTCAGCAGATCGCGTACCTCCCCAAGGTGAGCGACGATTCGATCGCCGCCCTGATGCCGTGTAGGGTGATTGTCCTGGATGTGTGCGATCCTGTTCGCCTGCCCAGTGTACCGTGTTCAGGCGACGCTTGCGGCGGAGAATCCAGTAAATTGTGAAGCAGCCGAGGACAACGAGAGCGATGATGGGAATTATGACGTAGCCGAATGGGTGGTTGGAGAAACCATAGCCGTCGTCGTCCGCCATGGCGAAAGTTTGGTAATGTGGCGAGACTGTGAAACGGCAATATGTTGTCGCGACCTCTGCTAGCTAGGAAGGAATATATTTATGTTTGGAGAAGATTGTGATCATGAAGTTTACTCTGCTCGGCCGAGCATGTCCTCGATGGAACCAGGCTGCGATAATGGCGCAGAAGATTGAGAGCGCTCTAACGTGAAGAGCAGCTGGAATTGTCTCGTCGTCAGTTCTCAGAAGCAGCGTTGCGTGTGTGACGAACCAACGAGTACGTCATACACAGAACAAACGCCGGGGTATAAATTCGAGCAGTATCAATCACACCGTCAGGTAAGAAATGTTGCATGTAGAGTACATCACCAGCCCTAAACCAGCAAGCGGGGAGTGCCGTTCCTTTTAATAAAAAACAACCTCCAGAAACCCACCGAGATTCTGGCCAAGCCTTCGATGCCACAGGTGACTTCATAGAAGATGGAGCACACGCAAGGCTTGGGTCTGCTGTCGAATTGTGCGTGAACGAACTGGGATCTGGGATGAGGGATGAGTGGCGTTTGGGGCAGCCAGTATCCATCCCGTGGAGTGACTAACGAGGCTGTACAGCTTCTCATTGGTCTAGATAAGGAGGCTGTGGGCAGGATCATAGAAGAAAGGTTCGTAAGCTCAACGCAAAAGAGCATCGGGTTGAAGCTAAGAGTTTGTTTCGCGTGGTTCAATACAAATCATTTGAGCCTAACTCAAGCAAGATCGTTTTGTTCCCGTTTTGTTCCCGTTCTTGTTCCTCATCCGCTCATGACAACGTGGCTTATGCTGAGGCGCAGGTCGTTAGCGCAATTTAGCGATTTGAAATCGAAAAATTAGCAGGGGTCCGAGCTTCGGCGGCTCGGCTCACTTCCATGGAGACTCATTCTGGCCGACCGAGGACCTTCGAGATCCCTCAAGAGACACCAGAACAAGGCTCACGGTCAAAAGATCATCGCCTACTCGCATGCCATTCGCTCCAAGGCTGACAGGGCTTCGTGGAAACTAGCAGACGCTGGAGGCTCGGCCATAACGATACGGTCTTGCGGATTTGTTCGCCTACTCTAGCAGACACGAACCTTCCAACGTTGACTCTCATCAACACAGCAGCCCATTATGCCGCGCGCAATCCGAGGTCTGTAGTCTTCTTTGCGTATCCTTCTCGTTGTGATCCGGGACACTGACCTGGCGCTCTCCTGTAGGCGTGTTGATCGAATGCGATCCGTCTATCAAATCCATCATCGTCAATATTGATAGTGATAACCATGACTTCATCATTGAGGACCTTGACGATGAGCGGGTTGTTGTCAAAGAGAACATGGTCGCAGTGTTAAAACAGAAGCTTGAGGATGTGAGTCGCTGCCTGGGAACTTGCACATTTTCCATAACTATGAGTGTTTGCCATTCGTGGAGCCTACCTACACAGCGTACTATGCTAGACCGATCATGGCGGCATTCGCACTTCCAGCATCACTAAGCCCCTAATAAACACTGCTTCTTGTGTATTTCTAGGTTCATATCTGACTGTTTCAATAGCGCCTCAAGGAGAACCTTCCTCCTGAGGAAGAATCCGGATCAGAGTAGGGCTTGGAGTCAAGCCAGTGTATATTCCATTAAGCCCCCAATCATCCATTTCTCGAACCTGCGCCATCGAAAGGGGCACCGCTGGGGGAGCCTCGGACCATCGCGCAAGCACCTTCATCAAATGACTACTCAGAGCTTCTCATATCTCGGCTTCGTCTTCCTCAGCCCACTCAGCATCCCAACCTGGAAGTCGCTCCCCTGTAACGTCGCCGCATTCCACAACTGCGTATATCTCAGATTCTCCGCCACGCTGTGATCTCTCGCGTGGTTAAGCAACTCCTTCGTCCCCTGTAACGCAACGGGGCTCTTCTCCGCAAGCGTAGCCGCAAGCGCCAGGCCTGCCGCGACGGCCTCGTCTTTGCCGTCGTGTACCTGGCTCACAAACCCCACGGACAACGCTTCTTGCGCCGAGAAGTCGCGTGCCGTCAAGCAAACGTCCTTGACCCAGGATGTAGAGCCGACAAGCTTGGGTAGGCGGGCAAGCGTACCGACGTCGGCGGCCATGCCGATATCGACCTCCTTAACGGCGAAGCGTGTGTTCGAGGCGCAAATCCGAACGTCGGCGGTGCAGGCGATGTCGATGGCGAGGCCTATGGAGATACCATGTAGCACACAGATGACAGCTATAGCCGCAACGACCATCTCATATCAGCAATGGTTCGAGCCATGTACTTTGAAGGGTACGCCGTGACTTACGCTTCTCACACTTCTCCATTGCGCCGATACAAACCTGAAACTCCTCAATCGTAGCCCTCAAAACCTTCGCCTTCCTCGCCGGATCCCCTCCCCCACCCTCCGTAGTACCCAAGACCCCGTCCTCCGCCGCAGCCTGCACATCCAAACCAGCCGTAAACGCTCTCTCTCCCGCTCCACTCAATACCACGGCGCGCACGTCTGCATCGCCGCTGAGCTGCGCAAACAACCGTCCAAACTCGAGCCACACGGCCCGCGAAAAGGCATTGAGTTTGCGCGGACGGTTGATCTCGACATGTACGACGAAGGGTCCGGGAGAGGAAACGAGAAAGTGCTCGTAGGCTGTGTAGGCGGGGAGGTGCGCAGGGTTGGACATGTTGGTGGGTGATGTCATGGATAGCTGCAAGGGGCAAACGTTCCGCGATGGAGTTGATGACTTGAGAAGATACTTGAATATATCGACCCTTCTATGTTATGATGAGAGAAGAGAGGAATCGAATAGGCTAAGATGAGAAAGTCCTAAAGGGTGATTCGGAGGTGCTGTAGCTTTGACTTAACTGGTTCCGAGTGCCGAGGTTCATTTCGGGGCTAAATTGGCGTGTTATTTGACGGAGCTGACGGCGCCTCTCTTACACAACTCCCATGTTTGGAGCCAACCAAAATGATAAGACATTCCGCACTCAACAACCACCTCTACTATATCAACGCAGCATATAGTACATCACATGTCGTGATATGGTTCCAATCCAAGCCCGTTCAGTGTACAGCAAGTCACATTTTTCGAGGATAGACGTTTTAAAAAAGAATTCTATAAGTGCCACTGCACGTAGCATATAAAACAGGGGCGATCCTCGCCAATACTATGTTGTAATCATTCCAGGCAGTCCACCCTTACATACGGGTTTGTGGACGCCAATCGCTCCCAAGAAAGACGCTGCCCGATGTGTCCAGCGCATCAGCTATCTTGTGCTGATCATCGGTCTGTACACTGTGCCCTTCATTAAACGAGGTGATCTCATCACACACATCGCTGACACAGCCTCAACGCAGTCGTAAACAGAATGAAGCCATTTACAGGAAGAGGGTACCGAAGAGGGCAAACGTCATGGCGACACCAGTGACGCACAGGGAAGCCAGGGGGTTCTGGACAGAGGCAGCGCTGTCGTCGTCGTCCTTGCTGCCGCTGCTGCTGTCTCCACCCTTAGCAGCGCCAGCGGCAGCCTTGCCGGTAGGAGAAGCAGTACCACTGGTGACACTAGCAGTAGCAGTGCCGCTGTCAGCAGCGAACTGAGAACCGTCACCCTTGAAACCTGGGCCGTCTCCAGCACCATCCTTCAGGTACTTCTGAGCCTGCTTGGGCATCTCGGGGACTAAGGTGGGGTTGACCTGCCAGACAGCTTCGGACTTGGGGCAGTCGACAGCGTGGGTAGTCTTGGCAGCACCACCAGAACCAGTGGGCATGGGGTATTCCTTGAGAGCCTGCTTGAAAAGGTCGAACTCCTTGTCGGTAGAGACCTTGCCGCTCTTAAGATGGACAATACCGTAGTCGTTCTCCTCGACGGAGTACTCGTACATGAGACCACCAGAGTAAACACCGGTCATGTCCTCGCTCATCATAGCTTCAAGCTCCTCGAACTTACGGGGACGGTTCTCAATGCAGCCCCACTCAGACAAGCTGGACAGAGGTTAGCATATCGCGACTCTCGAGGGAAAGTAAAGCTTGGAACATACAAGATGGGGAGGCCGTAGTCGGTGAAGTTCTTGACCTTGACATCCCAGCCAGAGGTCTTGAAATCACTGTTGCACCAGGAGTAGTCGTTGAAAGCGAAGAAATCGGATCGCATGTCGTCAGAGCCACAGTTCATGTACTGAGCGGTCTGCATGCGGTTGGACGAGACATCAGCAGCCGAGTAACCGACGGGGACCTTGCGGAGACCACGCTCGTTCATGTAGTTCTTCATGTCACGAGTGACGGCCTTGACGTAGGGGGCAGCCTTGTCGGTACCCTTCTCGTCGTTCATAACCTCGTTGCCAGAGAAGAAGGCGAGGGTGTTGTCGTACTGGGCGAACATCTCGACGGTGGCGAAGACGCTCTGGAGGTACTTGGTGTTGTACGAAGGGCCAGGCTTGAGACGGTGGAGGGAGTACTTGGGGTTGTTGACATCGAGAACGAGGTAGATGCCGGCAGAGTCAAGCTCCTTCATGCACTCATCGTGGTCGGCAGAGTTGTCGACAGCGTAGACTCGAATGACATTAATGCCAAGCTCCTTAAACTTGGCAATGTCTCGCTTGCAGATTTCGGGGTCGGAGAGAGGGTCCTTGTTGGCAGAGGCACCACCGGGCTGGTAGTCGATACCACGGAGGTAGAATCGGTCCTTGCCAGTCCAGAAAGCTTGGGCTTGTTAATTGGAATCGTCTCAGGCTCGGTCAGGGTAGCTTACCATTGCCAGAAGCAGTGACAGCAGGCAGGTTGCCGGAACGCTTGGTGGGGGGTTCCTTGAGAGTGGGTGTAGCGGAGCCCAAGGCCGCGAGGGCAGAGAGAAGGAAGCCGGTCTTCATCGTGAATTAATCGAAATAATCAAGCCGCAAGTCGTCCCAAAAACCAAAAACTTTGTAAGAAGGAAAAGAGTCGGGGATGGCGAGCAAGGCAGTCTAGTAAGAGGAAGCGAGAGAAGTAAGTTGAGACAAAAGGTAAAGAAAAGATCCAACAGCGAGGGAGTTGGAATGGGAGGCGATCAAAGAAGGAAAGAAGGATGTCGGACGAGGAATGTGTCGTCGACCAGAGGAATGGGAATACGGGGAAGGAGAGAGAGGAGGGAGAAAGGGCGAGCTGCGATAGCTTTAAAGGGCCAACGATTTACGCGTGTTAGTGAGACGAGGAGCAGATGTAGTGGAGGGAGGTCTTCGGTAGTCTTGGTCCTTCTTGGGTCCTCCTCTTGGCCGTGGGAGGCGTCCATCTTGGTGGGGGTGGATCGAGTTCAAACGAATCCATGCCAGCAAGTGGCTCCAAGTACAGGGAACGACAGGGAAGTGAAGCCTGGGGTTGGACAGAGACGCATCGATTAGGAGAGGTGCGCCGCGATGAAAACTGAGTTTGAGCGTTGCAGCTCATTGACTTCGATTGACAGGGCGTGTTCTAAATTGGGCCACGTCGACAAACGCGCGCACAGTGCCATGGGCCAAACTATCCAGCCCTCGCACCGCGGTGGTGGAGTTGTCACCAACCTCTGCCACCACTGGGCAATCGGAGCTCGCATCAGAACGAGGCGCCATGGAGATCTCGAAGCCCTGCCAGCACAAACAAGGTACGCAACAGTGTTATCCAGATCCCACTAAGCAAGCGAAGCGACCATTAGCTGGCACAGGGCTAGTCTAGTGTTTTCTGGGGCTCGTGGGCCCATGGCAAACCGCGCATCAACAGCCAGATGCCGCGAATCGTATTTCGAGACGCCGGTAACAGACGCTAGCCTCCCCGTTCCACTCGTAATTGGCGCTTCGAGTCGCCGGCGTGGTTGGTGCACAGGTGGTGATACTTGTGCGTGTGCGTGTGCGTGTGCCCGTATCTGTGAACCGCCACTACAGAGTGTACGCAGTAAGTATGTGCTGATGCTCTGGGGTCACTAGCCGGATGATGGACGAGCCCCAGGGGGACACAAGAAATGACGGTCAGCAACCCACCACCAAGATACCCTCAATTGTAATTAAATGACCGCAACACCAATTACGGTCGGAATTTGATGAAAATTATATCATTCTTGTCGCTGAAGCTGGCTCTAATATCCAGTGTGTTTCCCTTTTAATTTAATGCAATCGTCAAGTCGTTTAGGCATTGAATGAATCAGCTTGTCAATCAAGTCTTGCGAGACCGTCATTTCTTGTGTCCCCCACTAGACGAGCAATCCCCAAATTATCATGCAAATCGCTGATCGCTTCATTTCCGCAAGCTGGCTCCAGTAAACGCACTACTGTACGTGGTAGGTTAATAAACAGCATCCTGACCATATGCACAGTATATAGCCGCCAATGTCTCTACAGTACATTCGACACAGGGACGAAAACTTGACCTGCCAGGTTTCTGCTGGTTCGGGGTACAGTGTTGCTGAGAGCTGCCACACGTCCTAGCAGTTCCTTCTACAGTACGTATGGCACCTCCCCCTACCACAGCACAGTCCGACGTTCGAGGCTGTGAATCGTAAGACTGATGACTAGAGTAATGTAGTTGTAGCAGTACTAGTGGTGTGTAGGCCAAGTTGTACTTACTACCCGTCTGAGCTGGTTGATCTCCTTCATGTGTTGTTTCAACCTGAAAACCGTAGCCCGTCTCTAGTAGTCTAGCCTATGCATCCCAGGGGCTTGCAACAGAGCTGTCGATGTCATATGATATGCCTAACGATACTCTTCTCGTATTTAGCTAATCACCTCTGCCTCTTGTCTTTCCACGAGAGTGCGACCTCAATGCTTCCATTCCCACTTCGATCGCCGTTATGAACAAGGTGGGGACCCACAGAGCGTCGTAATACTCTCTAATCCCACCCCTGGACTTCTGCCGTACCCCCTCCTCCCCTTTCCCTCCGCTAACTTCCTTCCTCCCTTCCCATCTATCAGTCAATCCCTTATTAACTCATCATATATTCCATCGTGTGCATCTTCATTCTTAAACCCCCCAATTGGTATTGAAGCGATGTCACCGACTCTAGCGCCGGCTAATCCCCGTCTTACCGGTCGATTAAGTCCAGGCACGCCTGAAGACAAGCTCTCGAGGAGACTAGAAGCCCGGATATACATACTGTCACGACATGTCTCATGCTCCGGATTGCACGCCAACAACTCATCCCACAACACTGTCCGTACGGGAACAACCCCAAGCCATCTCGTCTCCATGCTTGTTATGCATAGCAATAAAGTACTGTACGTAGTAGTGTAGGAGTCTGACTCCGCTTTACGGCGTTCGTTTCAAGCAGTGGTAACGTAGGAAAGCTGAACGGTAATGGTGACTTACAATCACAGAAAGCAGCCGAGACAGGGGGTTTCGATTCTCAGGGGAACCTCTAGCCACAGCAGCGGCTGTGGCATGACAGTATCTTCAGCTCTGCCGTGTGATTTGCAGTCGTCAGCGTGGCCTTGAGACGAACGCTAGGCTTTGAGAACCATGCTGTACATAAGCCTTCACTTGACACCGTCAAGCCTAGAGTAGTCGCTCGCTTCTCCAGGCGACTGGGTCTACAGTAAGACGCTGGTAACAGAGCACGATCCGCTAAACTTCCCTGCGGAAATTTCAATCGACGCGGCGATCCTTCCGGTACCCTTGCGAACTGGAGCCACTTTGACATGGGAGTTCGCCGTTCGACGAGCCTGTGATCTGCCAGCCAAGCAAATGCTAATATCGACTGGCGATCGATGAAACAAGACACACGCAACCTCCTGCTTAGATTTCTGCCAAACTCGCCTTCTGCCGCTGATCAAGCCGTGACTGAGATCTCGCAAGTCGTCCAAATTTGGCGCCAGGAGTGTTTTTGTTTCAAGTCTATGGCCACTCCCTTTTCGTGACGAGCGATGAGGATCGTGGTTGGGTGACGTCTTGAGTAATCTTAATTCAGCGGCAAAAGATTGGGGCTTGCTTCGGATTCATTGTCGTATCAGCATCTTCGCAGAGCCTTCGGTACCTATGCTTGACAATATGCTCGTGGCAAGGTCCGATCTGTTCTTTGCGTTGGGACGATGGAACCAAGATTGAAATTTGCTCTCGAAACTACGGACTACATGCACCTCTATTGCTTATCTGGCAAAGCAAAGATATTCTCAATCCCCGTCCATGATCCCTTCGCTCGTTCTTCCCAGTAGTTGTCCTTGCCAGCCTTCATTCTCCAGACCTCTTCACCCTCAGGCGATCCCTCGGCCTTGACGAACCATCGCGGCTTGTATGAGTCGCCCGCCTCCTCCAAGTCTCGCCGGCGGGCACGCTGTGCCTCCTCTAATCCGTGCTTCCACTCCTCCGCTTCGTCAAGCTTGCCCTCCTCGGCAAGCCTTTGGTCAGGTCGCAATCGGGTATCCGTGGGAGGCAGCTTGCCCTTTTCAATGTCCGTCATTTCGTTGAGAGTGGCCGCGAAGGTCGTTAGACCATACGTCTGCGCAGCGTTATCGACCAGCGAACCGACACGCCAGATTTCCTGACCACCGCCCTTGCCAGATGTTTTAAGGGCGCTCGTCCAGGTACCCGTTAGTCCACTTCCCGTGTTGGCTCCCTCGGGGCTGAAGACCTCAGCTGAGACGTCCTCAGCTCGGCCGCCAAACATGCCCTTGCTCTTGAATTCGATGGCAGCTTTGTGACCCGTGCTGTCATTCGCAACGTGCATCGTTCCCACAGGCTCGACGTATTTTTCTCCCATGACCACATTGCGTAAAAACATAGTTGCGATGTTCCAGGAGTAGTGCTCATCCTGTCCGTCCGTCAAACGCAGGGCGATCCTCACGCGGCCATCGGTAGTAATCTCGGCGCTCTTACCCCAGAACTTTTGACCAGGGGCGGGTGATTGCGTAAAAGACCAGCTGGCCGAGTCGGCTTGCATGGCCAAGACGACGGGACGGTGCTGGACCTTCTCGACGAGTAGGCGGAAGCCTCCAGGAACCTCCTTCTCGGAGCGGACCAACTCAAAGGTCTCGCCAAGTAAGGGGTTGAAGGGCTTACGGATGGCCCGCTCCTTCGCTCGACCGTTGCTAAACTGCGATACAGCAAAGGCCGTGACGAATAGGAGCCGGTCTACAGGGGATGACTGCTTCGCTGCTTGATCGAGTAACTGCGCGTATTCGAGCTGCTCAGCAACCTTCTGTACTAGTGACAGGGGCTCGTTTGAGGAGACGGGCATGCTGATGGTGCTAAGATCTTTGCCAACGTTCTTCCTCACAAAGGCGATTAGGCTGGGCGGAAGAACAGTCGCAGGTGGGATGGTGGACCGCCGCGTAACCTGCTGTTCAATGGGCAAAGGCGTGAGGTTCTTAGGCTTGCCAGGAAACAGATGACCTTTCTCATCCAGGCCAACCGTATCTTCTTCGGCCAGAGATGAGACGGATGAGTCGTCTTGTAAGGTCTCCTCTTCGCCGTCGGAGCCAGGAGCTTCGTCCTCGCTACCGTCTATTTTGAGCACGCGAGAATTTGCGTCTTCTGCATCAAAGAACTCATCTGCCGTTGACATGGTCTCCATGCTCTTTCTAGGCATGCCGCCAGGGGACAGTGTCGCCATTCTCCGTCTCTTGCTAGCCGTAATGAGGCTGGAGAACTCGCTAATTACAGAATCAAGGTCTCCCAGTAACGACTGGCAATGGTCTTGGATAGAACCCTCCTCTTGAGCCGGGCCATTGGATCGGCGCTTTGCCGCCTTGCTTCCAGGCGCTGTGATGGTCGTAGTGACACTTCCTGGAGATGGGTTTGCCTGATTGGTCGGTGTTGTCGCTTGTGAAGGGGAAGGTGATGCCATGGAGACGGTAGATTTGCGTTTCCAGAATGACTTCCGTTCTGTCGCTGGTGTGAAGTATGAATCGCCCTCTTCGCTGACGGTTGCGGTGTTTGGTGACAGGAATTGCGTTTGGGGAGTAGTCGCCGGTTTATTCTGTGCAGCTTGGGCGGTAATCTCTTTCGTCAAACGACGAAGTGCATCCCGAGTGCCCGCCATACGGCTAACAAGGGATTCAACCTGGAGCCATTCCCGATCCTCATGCGGCGAAGACTGCTGCGCGGGTACTAGATGGGGTTTCGACGGGTGGTGATGAGGGGCCACGGGGGCTTGTTGCGTTTCTGGGTTCCGGGCGGCGCGGCTGGCTTTCTCCAATGCGCTGGCCCATTCATGAAACTCCTTGTCGTTTGGGGCCTTCAGGTGCCAGACTTCAGCACCGGAGTCGATGCTAATTTCCCTTCGCCGTTCGTCGGCAGCAATCGCGGCTAAACTCAAGGGGATAGCCCCTCGCAGGGCAGAGGAGTTTCGGTTATAATAATACGAGAGCGTGCAAGTAGAGAAGTCGAGCGAGAAGAACCGACGGGCGTAGCCCTGTCCCTTCTTACGGCGCCTCTTGTGTAGAGTGCCTACGTGGTAGCTGCCTAATCCACCTCCTTCGCTTCGGACAGAGGTGCCGTAAGCTCCGGCATTGTGACTATGAAGACTATCGAGCGAGGTGGAAGCGATTCCATCCAGTTTTGGGCTGTTGTGTCGCCCGAGGCTCGTTTGGCTGCCGCCTTTTCCGGCTTGTGCGTTGGCGAGATGCGAAGAGGTCTGAGGCGGTGCACCAGTCGGGTACGTGAGGACGACAAAGGTTGCGGTCTTGGAGGTTTGTTTGGAGAAGGTGTTATCGAAGACGAGGCCATACATGCCGCTATGTCCCTGAACGACATCGTAATTGCCAATGGACACCTTATCTGCCTCGTACTTCCCAGCCCATGTTATTGGAATGAACCCTTTGCTTTTTAGTAGGTCTTGAGCAGATGTCTCCTTTTTCGAACTTCGGCCTGACTTCGACTCGGATACGCCATGGGTTTCGTCGCCTCCAGCATCAAGGGAGTCGCTAGTCGATGCTACGAGGGTATTGGCGCCCGTTCCAGGGTGCTTGACGATTCCAAAATTACTTAGATTGTGTGAGTGTTGTTCTTTGTTTTAGGTTTGCGGTTCGACGGGTGGGAATTGGGCAAGCCTTACATGGACTTCTTGTGAGGCTGAACGCTCCAGGATAGCGTGTATCCTTCATCGACCCTAACCCATCGTACAATGTACGACTGGGGAAGTTGTCAGCTTCGTGCATGCCCATCGAACCATTCGCGCTGCCTCGAGGACGAATTTAAGCTCATCGGCGTACCTTGCTATGGATTTCGAGCTGTTCGATACCAGCCATAATGCGCGGTACGCGACGGGAGCGCCGGGAGGGGTAGCTTAAGTGATAAAAACGCCGAAGCTCTATGAATTTAGTACAACGAAATATCACAGTATCAACAGCAGTCCATCGTCGGTTTGCTTGGTATAGCGGACAGTGTAAAGTCGAGCTTTGATGGCAGGAGAGCAAGAAAAGGGACGAGGATTTGCGCGCAAAGGGTGGTCCGTAATCTTAAGGACCAAAAGTGTTAGCGAAGCTGTTACAATACGTGTACGGAAGCAAGAGGCAAGTACCTCTCCCAACGGGAACCAGCCACGCACGAGGGGGGGGGGGCTACAGTAGCACCTTAACTAGAGGTGTGGTACGGAGCACTGCAGTGGAAATAGTTTGCTCTAGCTGTTTTCGGATTCGCTTGGTGAGCCAGGGGCTGGGTTTCCAGGTTTGTCTTGGCAAGGAGACGTGCTGACGTTCCAAGGTCGTCAAAGTACTGAGAGAGGGGGTTAGTGAGCCACGAAGCCGAAGCCCCATCTGCCCGATTGCAGATCGAATCGTTGCGACGAGAATGGGACTCTATAAGAGGTTGGACGTCTTGGTGGGAAATGTTGGATTTGATTGATTGGGTACGGCTAGCGCGGCTCATGAGGAGGTTGGTTGGGGGCTTGATGCCAAGATTCATTGTTTTATTATAACTTCACATATGGTTTAGGGTAGCCACAACGGTAAAAGAGAACTCGGTTATTCCGCATAGTAACACTTGGATGGCAGTGTATAACTATGGTCTCTCTTTAGTATCGCAACGTACGTTGATGAAGAGTACTGTGAGTGCGTACTGTGGAAATGCTTGTATGGTTAGAGATTGTAGGGCTGAAGAAGGGAGTTTCCAGAACATCAAAATACCTGGCTGTCAACCATGTGGCCAGCCACGAAATTGACTGGGTGCTTGTCATCGTGGAAACTGCCGAGGTTGAACAATTCAATTCCGAGCTGGCTGCCGCGTCACTTACTAGGCCGAGTGCAGAAGCCATCACGATGATACTGCCGTTAATTTGCAAACTGAAAGAAACATGGCAGAAGCTGCTGCCTGAGGGTGCGAAGTGCCAACTTAAGATGATACTGTAGCTCTTGGAGCTCCATATCTTTCGTTCCAGTACCACACTGTCGTTTGCCCTGACGGTCAGGTAGCGTGTACGATCAATTGATCAATACATTCAAACCTAAAATCTCCACCCTCACAGTCTCGTCACTATTATACCTTGTCATGACGAAATATCGATCGGTATTGCAATCGGCCTCGTTATATCAAGTCAAGCGGGTACCTCTGCCTCGTCGCTCCAGCCGTTGAGCCCTTGGACCTCGCACGCCTGCACGCGCGTGGCCCCAGGAACAACAGCTCAGAACTCCGCAGCTAATGTCCTGGTATACTTCAAATTTCGCGATGGGATGAAAATGTTACATTGTACGTACTAGACACGTAGTAGTTTCGATGGATAGCGTCTCCAAGATGCTCCATTCCACTTGAAAGTCTTTAGCAATCTCCACACCTCTCTCTAAGCCGTGGCTTGGATAACAACTGGACTATTGTACGGGGTGTTGCGCCGGATGGGCTTGATGCTCCATGCTCAGATAGATCATAGCATGGCCGCTTTCGTACTCCCCAGCATGATCTGGCCCAGCCTAGCAGAAAATTGCGAGAGACACACAGGAAGCGCAGCCTCTATCTCAGGTCAGAGAAGGATTCGTCGCTCCTTATTATACTGGCTCGCCGATCGCGCCGTTGTAGGGTTTCTACGTTTTTCTGGATGGCTATTACCTTGCGGTCTAGGGAATCTCAGACTCGCGCCATCCCCTGACAACCCACCGTTGCGGGGCTCGTTAGGCTCGTCGACACGCTCCAGCCAGCGGGCGGATGTGGCTGCTAGGCTTAGTTAGGCAAGAACTCCTCCACCTCGGGGTTCGTGGCAGCTGTGTCTTTTGGACGATCTGGGGCCTCTCAGGGGGCTCAGCTTTGGTCCTTGGGCCCCAGACCAGTATAGTGTAAGGGACCCAGAGGCCTGGCGCCTCCCGCTACCCGCTTCTGCAGAAGCACTGAATCGTAAATGGCACTCTACAGTCCTTCGCAACGAAGGCCTCATTCACCCAGTTCTCCCTTCCCCTTCCCCTTCTTCCTCTCTCTCCTCCTTTGACCCAGCTTACTCCGCTTGCTTGACCTCGTAGGTGGCGGCTATCTTCTCGGCCATCTCTCTTTGCTCTCAGGTTCTCTTAGCCCTCTTCTGTACTGCCCGTCGTACCGAGTTTATTGCTTTTTGCAAACCTCATACTTCCCCGGCCGTCATCCGAGCCCGAGCAACGCCCGTGCCGTCCGCCTCCCAATTTGTGTCTCGGCTGACGTCTACCATACCTGTACGAGCTTGATCAAGTCGACTCGGCGAACGACGAAACACGGTTACACCTTTCAACGCATAATCCCGAGCGTGTTTCCCCTCTTGCGATTGTCGTCCGTTATCAATCCATCAACGTCTCACCATCGTCATGACTGGAGTCTTGAGCAAGCGCCAGCAGGCGCGGAACGAGAAAACGCTCCAGGACCTTGTTCACAATGTTCCGGGCAACAATATGTGCGCCGACTGCCATGCGCGGAACCCCGGTATGTTGACATTGCATCTAGGATAGATTATTCAGGAGGCTGTTCACTGACAATTTTCACATCTCAGCCTGGGCATCGTGGAGTGTATGCGCCCCTTGAATCTCCCCTTGTTGCTAGCCTTGAAGTTTTCCGATATAACGGCATTGATCAGGTTCAGACTAACAGATGCTACAGTTAGGCGTTTTCTTGTGCATGAGATGTGCTGCTATTCATCGAAAGTTGGGTACGCATATTTCCAAAGTCAAGTCGTTGAGCATGGACAGCTGGTCCAACGAACAGGTCGACGTAAGAGCAACTCGCCCCAACCTTTATACTACTGCCACCATAAGACTTACACACGGTTATAGAACATGCGCAAGGTCGGCAACGTCATGTCCAACAACATCTACAACCCCGAGCACCGAAAACCCCCCGTACCCATAGATGTCGATGAAGCAGATGGCGCGATGGAGCGATTTATTCGACAGAAGTACATGAACAACGTCGTCAATGGCCCAGGCAAACCACGATCCCCCAAATTCGACGAAGGCATTCCTCCGCCGCTGCCGCCCAAGAACTCGTCCAAGTTTGGCTTCAGGTCGGCTTCGTCCATTTTCCCACTCACGTCGAGAGCGAAGCGAGAGGCCAAGATGGCATCCGCACACCAGCCCCCACCTCACCGAAGCCCTTCGCCGCCCAACCTGCCAAACAAACCTTCAAAGGTCTTCGGCGCCACAGTTGACCAGGAGTATCCGGAAGATTTGGAGCGGAACCTGGTGAAGCTACGAGATATGGGTTTCCAGGATGCAAAAAGGAACGCGCTCGTTCTTAAGGGAGTCAACGGCAACCTTGAGCGGGCCATTGAGACTCTTGTACGCTTGGGAGAGGGTAACAATCGATCGTCTCCCCTTCCTTCACCTTCTCGAGAAAGCACGCTGCGCACGTCAAGGTCGATGACGCGAATAACGCCGTTGTCTGGCGGACTAGGCCTGGGAGCTGGCCTCAGTGTACACTCGAAACCAAGCACCGATCGACCAGTCACGCCCTCTAGCGTTTCAACGAATCCTTTTGATAACCTAGGCCCGGCTCAACCACAGACGGCACAGTCAACGGGTACACTTCAGAACAAGAACCCTTATGGTCAGACGAACCCGTTCGGAGTTCCCGCACAACAGCCTCAAAATACAGATGCATTTAGTCAAGCGTTTTCGAATATGTCGCTTGCTCCCGCCCAGCCTCTGTTTCCCCATCATACAGGAGGACCCGCCTCCCAGGTTTCGCACCAGCAGTCGATTTATGAGCAGGCACCTCCAGTTCCACCCACACCAAGCCAATACTTGCCTATGGGCTTCAGCAGCAACAGGACATATCCTCAACCTATACAAAATCAGTCGACCGGGTATAACCCATTCTTCTCAAACCAGCAGCAACCCTCGCAATCCTCACAGGCTGGTATGTCGATCAACACGACGCATACACAAACCCAAAACGGATATAACCCTTTCACTCGATCACCGACACGAATCGCCTCACCAAATCTGGGCCAAATCCCGGAGCAGACCCAAACTACTTCCTTCCAAAACGCTACCATATTCCAAAACTCTTCTGTGTTCCGTAGTCCAGTACCAATGCAACCGCAAGAAACGGGAACGAACCCTTTCTTCAGTAGCGCCAATCAGCCTGCCGCGACTACTCAGCAGCCCTTTGGCCAACAGGGCAACGCTCAGAATATATTTGGCCAACAGCAGCTTGGACAGCAGCAACAACCCATACAACAGCCGTGGGGGCAGCAACAGCAACAAGCGCAGTACCAACAACAACAAACGTACCACCAGCAGCAACAACCTCAGCAGCAGTATCAATATCAGCCGCAGCCGCAGAATCAACAACAGCAAAGTTACTACCAATCCTCGCGACCCGATAAAGCCTCCATCCTCGCCCTGTACAATAGCTATCCTCAGATGCCTACCCAACAGCCAGTGGCCCCCGAGCAGGCCCAGCAGCCAATGCAGCCGATGCAGCCCATACCAACCCAACAGCCTGCTCAGCAACAGCAAGCTACAATCCCCGAGAACCAAGCTGTCCACAACACCACGGCCCAGAGTGGATTTGCTTCGCAGCCTCGCAGTGTGGTGCCTCAGACTGCCCCTCCAAGCAACAACCCCTTCATGAACAATATGACGAGCACAGTCGCGGCTTCCGATCCATTCGCAGCACGCAGCAGGGAGAGCATGAACCTGGGTATGGATTTGGCTTGGACAAACGGCCGTCACAGCCCCGACGCGTTTGCAAGCCTGAGCGCTCGACATGGGTAGTTTATCAAAGACTAGATCTTGAGGACTCGACAACCTTTCACGAGTAGGTATATACACGATTGGAGGCCATTGTATGATAGTTATATATAATGGCGTTTCACGACTGTCTTACGGTTTGGAATAAGTAAAAAAATCTCGCATAGAGCTCGAAAGGAGCTTAGTTAATTAGACAATGCATCATATGATATTCTGGTTCTATCAATCAAGTTCCCTTCCATTACTGCGTTACCTTCACGTCGAATCTGCCGCGCATCGCGAGCATCACGCGCATTCGTAGACCTAGCAGTAGGTAGACGTCCATAGTGTTCATGGTGTAATCTGTGGTATTGAGAACGTTCATCAAACTTGACATGCTGCGTGGTATCTCCACAATTAGGGACGCCCGATGGTAAAAGTACCCATGACGTGAGGTCCGATGAACAACAATGCAGCCGTTGGGCGAAGACCGGAAATCGACATGACGATCATGCACGAAACTGTACACTGGTGGTCGGCATTCTGTACTGTACTACGGACAATTACCCCACACTTTGGACAGTTTATCATCGCGCAGGACGAGGGTCAGCCGCCACGCGGTCCAGAAGCTTCCCCGCCCGGGACTGAAAGGGATGGGGATGTCAGATAGATGGAATGCCGTGGATGGAAAGAGGATGTCATCGAGTCCACCAATAAACTTTTCCTGACTCAGGCGTTGGATTGAGTGAGCTAAGCTGCGGGGGTTGGACATTGCAGTACAAATCTAAAGTAGCACGACCATTCGCCATCGTTCATTGCTGATGATCAGGTAAGGGTAGTTAGCTAAATGCTTGATTGCGTTGTTGACGATGGCGAAGTCGCCAGATGAGGTGGAGCTATTTCCTCCCCCCTTTACGCGATAGTCTACGGAGAACTGTCCCGGATGTTCCGTTGGACAGCAGTGCTCATGCCAATCGACTCTAGTTGCTAATCTCGGACGGTCACGCAAAACCACCGAATATTGATTGTCAGGTTACTTAACGTTATGGCGTGAATTGACAATGTGTTGCTATGCTTTTGACAGACAGCCGTATGAAGATAGTCTGGAACAAAGACGCTAGAACTAGCATCTGTCAACGCCAGAGTCGGGTTTGGTTAGATAAGCTCCGTACACGTTGCCCATGTGTTGCTTGTCAAACAGCTAACCCGAGGTACCTGCCAGTACTAGTGTTTCGTGGTTGTACCCGTACTGTACGTCAAGATCTAACGTTAGACTTTGCACAAAAAAGCACAGTGTGTTTCTTAGTGCCGTCGTGCTTCTTCTCTCATGCTTTTGCCGCAACACGCACTGTATTTTCGCGAAACTTCCACAAACCTTTCACTCGCCAACCTCTACGAGCCTGTAGCGTACAGCGAAGATGGTTGCATTACAGTGTGTTTCATCCGCCTTCGACCATGTGCCACCTCGCTTGCGGCACCGGCTATCCACAGTGCAAGTGAGAAGGTGTGGGAATTCTCTGCCAAGCACCGTAACCTTTCTTAGCCCCGTGCGGGCGCTGGACAAGGAGAAGTCGCTTTTGCAGGGTGGGCGGGG
>QUZF01000169.1:374-38821 GCA_003693555.1 Coccinonectria pachysandricola
GAAAGTTATCTGACTAGAACACATCATAAACAGAAATAGCGCAAGGTTAAATACCTAAAATAAGGGAAAGCAGGTCAAGAAGAGAACAGAGATCAATCAACAAAACAATTCAATCAATTTAATCAATTGAAGACATATGTCAATTTGAAACCATAAGCTGCAGTTCAACACCTATACTGGCTTTTCAACCTGGACTTGAATTACTAATGGTTCTTAATTGGCTGGAAACGTATGCTGGCTAGTTCAGGGTCTCGCTTTCATAGAAATTCTACAGAGTAGCACGCGTTATGAAAGTGCACGCTAACAAATGTTTCTAGCCAATTAGCGGCCAAGTATAACTGATGCCTCGAGACACGGAACAAAGATTTCCCGATAGCAACACGGTGGCTGGGCTGCTGGTTTGTAACCGGATAATTATTTGTGAAACCTGTTACTTTCTCATTATATGTGCCTCTAAAACTACATTATGGTCGTCCTAGAATGCTTATCCATGCGGAATAAGCACACTGACATCGCCCATAGAGTGCTCACTCCCTGGCTTACCTTACTCATCTACAAAATCATGTCAAATCAATACGTTCAACGCTTTCGCCGCAATTCTAGCCATGTCATCTTCTTCTCGAAATTCTGTATCAAATCAACTGACTGTACCTCTCTTGCCGAGGCGCAAGCGATGCAATTCATATCCAAGGTCACCACTATCCCAATCCCTCGAGTATACTGTGCCTTTGAGCATAAAAGTCGAGTCTACATTCTTATGGAGAGAATACAAGGCCAGAGTTTATGGAATGACTGGTGTCAGCGTTCACCAGAGTCACGAGCCCGGATACTAGATCAGCTTCGATCAATGATCGCAGAACTTCGATGCCTCCAGCCAGAGAACAGTATGGAGATTTCAAATGTTGTTGGTGGCCCCATCTATGACCAACGGCTTCCTAAAAAGTCAATCTGGGGCCCATTTCGAACAATTGGCGAATTTCACCAAGAACTACGCAATGGCATTAAACCTGAGGATATATCACATGAGAGTACCCCGACAGACCTTCAACGCCTCGTTTCTTTTCATGAGAAGGATTTTGGGCGACCTATTTTTACTCATGGTGATCTAAGCAGTATGAACATTTTGGTTCGTGGGGATAATGTTGTCGGTATAGTCGACTGGGAAACTGCAGCATGGATGCCACCTTACTGGGAATACACTTGCGCCTGGAATGTAAATCCTCAAAATAAATTTTGGCAAGAGGAGGTTGATAGGTTTCTTACACCATTGCCTGTTGAGTTAGAGATGGAAGTGATCAGAAGAAAGTACTTCGGCGATTTTTAATATATGTCTTTTATACAAACAAGGACTAAACCACTAAGGTGTCTGTTCAGATTCTTTGAGTAAGTCGTAAGTTGGAACCTTGCCCATGTCGAATGTACCCGGTGCAGCTTGACCGTCGAAACGGTGCTCGGTTTCCTTATACTGAACATACCAAAGTGCCCAGTAACGGGCTGTATCCCAATCAAGTCTATAGTTCTCAAGTAGGCGCTGACCAGATTCCTGGTGTTGCTGCAGTGTTTCCAATGCCTCCTTCACCCAGTGCACGCAATTCCAGCCTGGAGTCTGTCCCCTTACCGGGATGCTCCTTAAGATGGCCTTGACTTGATCTCTCTTCCTGACCTTTCCCACGACGACACGGACCAGAATCATATTGGTTGGCTCCATCCTGATATCCCGTTCTTCAAATTGCCAGACTGGCTGCACCTGACCATTAACAACGGTCATCGACTCCGTCGCATGAAACCGCTTGCCTTGAGCGCCAGCTCCTTCTTTTTTCGGGCCGATCAGGATAGCCCAATGATAGCTATCAATAAGTGTTAACGTTGATGTCTCTGTGAGCCTTGATAGCCTATCACTCACTTGTCTTCTCCGCCGGGCATGGTGGCAGAGCCTCCTCGCGCATACAGAGCAATATAAAGACGTTCCTTGGATGGCATTGTGTGTCAAAATCAAACAAGTTCAGACTGGTAAGGAATGAAGAATCTCAGCTAGATAAGGAAAAGTCATGGCTTGATAGTGGGAATAAGAGAAATCTTATATCCCTAGTAAAATCAATGATATCTCAAACTTGTAGCAATGATTTGATCGCTATATACTCACGAATTAAAGAGACCAATGCCACGCCAACAGAGGTGATTGGTCAGATTTTCAAATAATTTCAATTTCTCAATAATTGTTCCATCACCATTGTATAGGAAGGAGAGTGGCCTTGAGATGCGGCCTCTTGTGCATACTGCTCTATTGGGTCAGCTTCATCGTACCAGATATCTCTAGGGTAGTACACATTATGCCTAACCAGTCAGACTTTACAGTAAATGTAGATATAAGCCCTGTGTGCCACGTCATCACAACAAAGCAGCCGTCGGATTGTCAAGTATCCTGGGACTTGGGGTAGTATGGCAGGTGGGGGTAGCTTTGTCATCTGGATTGGTTGCCGTAGCTGACCTCCCTCCAAATTTCAAATTTCCCTCCAAATTTCAAACTTCCCCCCAAATCTCAAACTTCACCTCCAAATTTCAAACTTCCCCCCAAATCTCAAACTTCACCTCCTGACTTCGTCTTTACGACCTCTCCCATGCAAGAGAGCGAAGACCCGCTGTCAGCCCTCATTACAGAGGGCGAAGACACACTGTCAGCGCTTGTTACTCTAGTAATTGAGAACTACCAGAGGTACTCTCGCGGTCCTTACAGGGTAAAAGATGCTTTGCAAAAGGCGAAACAGGCCGACAGGAGCTCTGTAGAGAGAATCCTTGTAGAGAAAAGCCCCACAGCCTGGTATGCGTACATTGCTGCGCACAAGACGAAAACCTTGGATCGCGGGCCGGAAGGCAGAGTCGAGTTGTCGCGCTTACTCGACCACCTTGGCAACCAGCCTATGCATCGCCAGCATGAATTTGTAAATCAACTCGCATCTGCTATGGAAAGCATAGAAGCCAACACTTCTCCGCAGCCTGCCAAACGCCGTCGTATGTGCCCTATCTCATGATCTAATCTACGTCTAATGAATTAAACAAGGCATTGCCACCGAGGACAACACAGTGGCTCCTGTACAACCGACCTCCATTACAAGAAACGCAGATACATGCTTGACGGATGTCGAACCCAGCGTTACAGAACAGATACCCGCCTTGGTAATCTCGAGGGATGTGTATGTTGGGGCTCCTCTTGAACCAGCCGAAGAACTATTTCACGACCAGTTCTGGGATTCCGTTGAAAGAACACAGAGCAAAGAGCAACCTGGTGTGCTCCTGGCCGATATATCAATGATTTTTCAGGAAGGGTATATCCGAGAACATTTCGGATGCCAGATGGAAATTGGGATCGCGAAAGAAAAGGTAGCAGACCTTGCCTTCCAATACTTTGGTGTGAAGCTGGAAGACAAGGACGGGGTTAGGTCAATCTGTTATCCAGGTGGGGGCAAAATAGAACCCGACCCGTCGATTAAATTGCGGGCATGTCACCGGGACCTCTCTGGCATATTTCGAGGCGTTCTGCACGAGGGCGCTCACACATCTCCTATATACCAGCGGGAGAAGGTCGAGCGACGCAATCGTACGGATGGTGTTTCGATGACGATATCAAACCAGGCGAAGGAGGGTGCTAAGATCACCGTGTTTCTGGGAGAATGGAGAGCATCGGCAATTAAAAAAAAGTTTTATGGATAGTCTCAATCTTAGAGTTCTTTCATTTTGCCCTTCTCCAATATGATGCTAACGCCTTTTCTCAAAAACACCTGTCCATCGTGCTGTTGAGGATATCGCTCGTACGGCTGCCCATCTTCTTTCCCAGTCTCGAAGACTCTTACAGTGCACTGCTTCCAATATACCATCTGTCCAGATCCAACAACAGGCTGAACGCCCGTCTTCGCGTCCGAGAAAAACTCATCGTTGTCTTTGTCAATGTCGAGCGCTTGCGGTTCGAATAACTGAGCATGTTAACAGGGCTCATCTACAAAGCAGAGATGGGCATACCACCATCGGATTTGAAGAAAACGGCTAGCTCACGGTAGCCTGAGTGGCCGATATCGTTCGTGGTGACTCGAGCGGTACTGGGGAGTAATCTCGAGGTTCGCTACTTGAGAGAAGCAGGGGAGAGAGGCTGTTTTTCCCGTTTATGAGGGAGTTTTGGTAGGGATGCAGCGTATTGAGAAGTGGAGTGCAGGCATCATTGGGCCCTGTCCCGAGAGCCTGACAGCTGGCAAAACCACGAAAGGTGGGACCACCCGACGTACTCGGAAAGTGAGAATCAGGTACAAATGACCTTTGGGCGTAAAATAGTCTTTATAATAAGCTCATAGGAGTAACGTCAGCCGGATGTTTGGGAATTCGGATATCGACACAAGGAGGATTTGAGATGTAGGAAAGAGGGGTAGAAGATTCATTATAGAGCTCTCGGCAAAAACAAAGGAGTGGAGAAATGAAATTTAAGTGGCTAACATTAGCAGTCAGTTACTAAGGCCCTGATCGGCAACGCCGGTGAAGTTCACCGACCGGTTGAAAAAGACACTAAGGCCCTGATCGGCAACGCCGGTGAAGTTCACCGACCGGTTGAAAAAGACACTAAATTTTCATAAATCACCGTTTCCGAGGGTCTATACCATTTTCAGCACCGTATTTGCATGCATAACTTCGTAGCTCCGCTTTAAGGGAAAAACCTAAAGTCTTGGAGGTACCACGCTAGCAGGGGCCGCTTAAGATACTGTAAAAGGTATAGTGGTGATGAATTCGTGGTGTTTCTGCCGGTGAGTTTCACCTGTGCAAGTAGGCCGCTGCAAGTCACTGGCGAGGCTGCTTTTTCGTATGTTATAGCATATTGTTATTATGTCAATTCATGAAGTCAGGCTCGGCGTCAGGCTTGCTACTATCGACGTTGATAATGAAGAAGGGTTATATAAAGACCTTGCCTATGCAATTGCAGTGTTAGTGATTATTGAAACCTTTATATAGCAACTAACAAAGAAAGAATACAATACCTATCTAAGATATACTGACTATGAAGATACTAAAAGTATCAATACTATTATATATATAGATATAGGCCTGGCCTTATCTAGAGTGTTTTGCAATTGGCTTCTAGAAGCATTAGATATAATATTTAGAGACCTCTTTTATATACAAAAGCCACTATTCCAAGACCTCTATCAGTGGCTTTAGTTAAAGGCAAGCATTTGTAATAGTCAGTATTATAATATTGAGCTGAAAGTTATAGTATTCCTTTAGATAATAGTATATAATAAGCCTTAATAGAATACTATATACTAATTCAAAATAGCATAGTTAATAGTCTCTACTATCTTTTATTAGCTTATCTTACTAATGAGGTTTTTATATATAAAATTCATTCACTTGCCAGGGCCTTCTTATCTATTGCTATAGATTGAATTTGAATCGAAATTTGCATAATTTAACAGTATAATTAGAGCAGTTAATGGGACTTATATACCTGCGTATGTACCTGTTAAAAGGCAGAAGAGATTCTGATTGCAGAAGAACAATATCTTGATGAATGTGCTTGCTATAGTGCAATTTAATAGCACTTTCTCATATATCTTGCCTAGTGCAGAAGGGTCAATAAATAATGCAAGCCTTATCTGAAGAGTATTTGCCAAATCCTTTAAGATACCTGATAATTGGTTTTATCTTACTAATGCAGGCTTTGGTTTAAGAAGAGGTATATTATTACTATATTCTAGAACTCATTATTATTTACAAGACTAAGGGGATATTAGTCAAATACTATAGACTTTCTAAGAGATCTATAATCTATAGTATACTTAACTTTATATAATTATTAAATATATATTTAGCTATTATAAGTATAAGTAGAAGATTATTTACTATAGTGCAGTAGAATACTTATATAAAGATTAGATCTCTATTATATTTGCAGTAATAGGGCTATATAACTTTATCTTACTTAAAGGAGTAAAGCTATATAATATAGATAAGTAAGAGAAAGAGTTATTTATAGTATAGGAAAAATATATAATGGAACTGAGTTATAAATGCACTATAAGAGTAATTTCTAGATATAATATTTAGACTTTGAGAGATGATATTATAAAGTGGATTTGGATAATATATTGTAAGTATTTAGATAATAGTATTAAGGTTAAAGAAAGTGTTAAAAGTAATGAGAGTAATAATAATATAGAGGTTAATAAAGTAGATAAAAATTAAGAAGAGGAAAATTCACTTCTATTTAATTTATATAAAGTAAGCAATAGCTTATTACTTAGATAATTCTACTTTTATATTGACTATTGTATGTAAAGAAAAATTTTCACTGTATTATAATATAAGTTATAATAATTACTTAAATTTTATACTTTAAAGCCTTACTAATATACCTACTGTTTCTTTATATTATTAAATATAAAGCTATTCTAAATAACTATATTTATTAGATCTTTTGAAAACTACAATACTACTTAAATAATAATCATTAAATTATCTGAAAAGAGAGACTTACAGTCTTTAATTGCCTTCTTAATATCTCTAGCACTAGTTATATATTATTAATGCCTAGCAAGCAGTAAGAATACCTCCTTAATATCTCCTCTAGATAACTGACTATTACTAGAAACTTTCAAATGTTTCTATGCCTTATCAGTGAGCTTATTTAGCAGTATTGCAGGCCGCTATATATTGAAAGCTAATGATTGAGTAGCTGATGATAATTGTTTCTAGTGATTTATATAAGTTATTAGTAATAGCATTATAGAGATTGATAATAATATACTATTAGATTTATAGATAGTAAGAATATTATTCTTATTAGTCTGAAATAGCTATATAGAATTGAGATTAGGCTTAGGGCTTGAATTATTATTGCCTAGTAAGTTAACTTCTCTAGCCTTTATAATCCTCCTATTAGCTAGGAGATTAGTCAAAAAGATCTTATAGTATTTATCTATATTAATCTCCTTATTAATAATAAGGCTATTATTAATAACCTTCTTACTAATAGATTCACTATGCTTTTTAAGCACTTCTTATTTATTATCTTAGCTTATACTAAGCTTCCTACTTTTAAAGTTATATATTATATCTAATAGTTCAGAGACTTTACTAAAGACTCTTTAATAATCCTATAATAACTAATACCTAGATTCAAACATCTTATAGTTCTATTAACAATATAGAAAGGCTTTGCTTATTAGCTTGATAATACTGTTAAATACTGGCCATAATAGTGTCAGTTTCATAGATTTTATTAGGCCATTCCTTATTACTTTTAGTAAGTGACTGAGGAAGAGCAATGTCTGCTCTCAAGACTACCTAAACTACAGTACTCTGGTGGTTGACCCTTGCTGAGTTAGCTATGATTGTGATATATTAGTTAGCAGTCTGAATAAGGTATGAAAATTGCTTTGTCAGGGTATATTATTTGGTATTTAGGTGCTTAGAAGTATTACTAGATTTATTAAATTTATAATAATAAAAAAACATATATAAGGCTAAGCTAGAGAGGTTAAAGATAGTGAGATTATAGACTAGGATAAGGGTAAGTTTATAATAAGATAGTATAAGAGAGCAGTCTACTAATTTCATTACTAGTTAAGTCTCTTTTTGCATTTGCTAGTGAACTTTACTAGCATTGCTAATCAGGGCCTAAATTTTCATAAATTACTGTTTCTAAGGGTCTATACTATTTTCAGTACTGTATTTATATATATAACTTTATAGCTCTACTTTAAGGGAAAAACCTAAAGTCTTAGAGGTACTATGCTAATAAGAGCTGCTTAAGATACTATAAAAGGTATAGTAGTGATGAATTTATAGTGTTTTTACTAGTAAGTTTTACCTATATAAGTAGGCTACTATAAGTTACTAGCAAGGCTGCTTTTTTATATATTATAGTATATTATTATTATATTAATTTATAAAGTTAGGCTTAGTATTAGGCTCACTACTATTAATATTAATAATAAAGAAGAGTTATATAAAGACCTTACCTATATAATTATAGTATTAGTAATTATTAAAACCTTTATATAGCAACTAATAAAGAAAGAATATAATATCTATCTAAGATATACTAACTATAAAGATACTAAAAGTATTAATACTATTATATATATAGATATAGGCCTAGCCTTATCTAGAGTGTTTTGCAACTAGCTTCTAGAAGCATTAGATATAATATTTAGAGACCTCTTCTATATATAAAAGCCACTATTCCAAGACCTCTATTAATAGCTTTAGTTAAAGGCAAGTATTTATAATAGTCAGCATTATAATATTAAGCTAAAAGTTATAGTATTTCTTTAAATAATAGTATATAATAAGCCTTAATAAAATACTATATACTGATTTAAAATAATATAGTTAATAGTCTCTACTATCTTTTATTAGCTTATCTTACTAATAAGGTTTTTATATATAAAATTCGTTCACTTGCTAGGGCCTTCTTATCTATTGCTATAGATTGAATTTGAATTGAAATTTGCATAATTTAATAGTATAATTGGAGCAGTTGACAGGACTTATATACCTGCATATGTACCTATTAAAAGGCAGAAGAGATTCTGGTCGCGGAAGAACAATATCTCAATGAATGTGCTTGCTATAGTGCGATTTGATAGTACCTTCTTATATATCTTGTCTAGTGTAGAAGGGTCAATAAATAATGCAAGCCTTATCTAAAGAGCATTTGCTAAATCCTTTAAGATACTTGACAATTGGTTTTATCTTGCTAATATAGGCTTTAGTTTAAGAAGAGGTATATTATTACTATATTCTAGAACTTATTATTATTTATAAGACTAAGGGAATATTAGTTAAATACTATAGACTTTCTAAGAGATTTATAATCTATAATATACTTAACTTTATATAATTATTAAATATATATTTAGCTATTGCAAGTATAAGTAAAAGATTATTTACTATAATATAGTAGAATACTTATATAAAGATTAGATCTCTATTGTATTTGCAGTAATAGAGCTGTATAACTTTATCTTACTTAAAGAAGTGAAGCTGTATAATATAGATAAGCAAGAGGAAGAGTTGTTTATAGTATAAGAAAAATGTATAATGGAACTGAGTTATAAATGCACTATAAGAGTAATTCCTAGATATAATATTTAGACTTTAAGAGATAATATTGCAAAGTAAATTTAGATAATATATTATAAGTATTTAGATAATAGTATTGAGGTTAAAGAAAGTGTTAAAAGTAATGAGAGTAATGATAATATAGAGGTTAATAAGGTAGATAAAAATTAAAAAAAGGAAAATTCACTTCTATTTAATTTATATAAAGTAAGCAATAGCTTATTACTTAGATAATTCTACTTTTATATTGACTATTATATATAAAGAAAAATTTTCACTATATTATAATATAAGTTATAATAATTACTTAAATTTTATACTCTAAAGCCTTACTAATATACCTACTACTTCTTTATATTATTAGATATAAAGCTATTCTAAACAATTGCATTTATTAGATCTTTTGAAAACTATAATACTACCTAAATAATAACTATTAAATTATCTAAAAAAAGAGACTTATAGTCTTTAATTGCCTTCTCAATATCTCCAGCGCTAGTTATATATTGTTAATACCTAGCAAGCAGTAAGAATACCTCCTTAATATCTCTTTTAGATAACTAACTATTACTAGAAACTTTTAAATGTTTTTGCACTCTACTAGGGAGCTTATTTAGCAGTATTGCAGGCTGCTATATATTGGAAGCTAATGATTAAGTAGCTAATAATAGTTATTCCTAGTGATTTATATAGATTGCTAGCAATAGCATTATAGGGATTGATAATAATATACTATTAGATTTATAGATAATAAGGATATTATTCTTATTAGTCTAGAATAGCTATATAGAATTGAGATTAGGCTTAGAGCTTAAATTATTATTACTTAGTAAGTTAACTTCTCTAGCCTCTATAATTCTCCTATTAGCTAAGAGATCAATTAAAAAGATCTTATAGTATTTATCTATATTAATCTTCTTATTAATAATAAGGCTATTATTAATAACCTTCTTGCTAATAGATTTACTATACTTTTTAAGCACTCCTTATTTATTATCTTAACTTATACTAAGCTTCTTACTTTCAAAGTTATATATTATACCTAATAGTTTAGAGACTTTACTAAAGACTCTCTAGTAATCTCATAATAACCAATATCTAGATTCAAACATCTTATAGTTTTATTGACAATATAGAAAGGCTTTGCTTATTGGCTTGATAATACTGTCAAATACTGGCTATAATAGTGTCAGTTTTATAGATTTCATTAGGCCATTCCTTATTGCTTCTAGCAAGTAACTGAGGAAGAGCAATATCTGCTCTCGAGACTACTTGAACTGCAGTACTCTGGCAGTTGACCCTTGCTAGGTTGGCTGTGATTGTGATATATCGGTCAGCAGTCTGAATAAGGTATGAAAATCACTTCGTCAGGGTATATTATTTAGTATTTAGGTGCTTAGAAGCATCACTAGATTCATCAAATTCACAATAATAAAAAAACATATATAAGGCTGAGCTAGAGGGATCAAAGGCAGTGAGATTATGGACTAGGACAAGGGTAAGTTCACAATAAGATAGTATAAGAGAGCAGCCTACTAATTTCATTACTAGTCAAGTCTCTTTTTGCATCCGCTGGTGAACTTTACTGGCGTTGCCAATTAGGGCCTAAGGCCCTGATTGATAACGCCAGTGAAAGTCACCTGTTGAACTAGAGATGTCATGTAATGATATAAAGGGCGTTTTGACCAATNNNAGGAAAGTCATCTGACTAGAACACGTCATGAACAGGAATAGCATAAGGTTAAATACCCAAAAATGAGGGGAACTAAGTCAATAGAGATCAGAACTCAATTAACTAAACAATTTAGTCAATTGAAGACATATGTCAATTTAAAAACCACAAGCTACGGTTCAACAGGATACTAGATGCTTTTATATAAATAGATACCGCAAGTTAGGACTTTGTGCCCAGATATAGATAGACATTGCCTATGGCTTGTGTAATTCCGAATTTATCCTATGATAAGTTGAGAGGGAGAACTACTACGCCTTCAACCTTACGAGCAGACCCCTATATCGATTTAAAACCACCTGGCCAGTGTTTTATCTTTAGAAATCAACATCAGGCAAACGAGAGGAGCCAGCTCGCATTAGTCTAGGCTGAGTCAGATACACTAGAGAAATTACAGAGCTGCTCGGCTGCCTCAACATTCATGGTCAATTAATCGGCAGTCAGCATTTCCCCTTGACAGAGCAAAAATCCATAAAAAATTGCTGCACATCAATGTAGCGCCAACCAGGTCGCGACCGACCTGCACGCAACCAAGCCCTGATCATGTATCAGACAACCAGAGGCAATAAGAAAAGGTTCCTGACGTGTTCATGCGGCAAATCAAAGCGCGTAATACCTTTATACCAATATGGCAATGTTAGACGTTAGTTAATATTAGCGTATGGGCTTTATGCATGTAAGTCACTGAAGTATTTCATTTGGTCGCTTTGTCTGGCCGCCTTATTTCACTGATGGGTACCAAAGGGAGGTATAGCTCAGCTCAAAGGACTCGGCTGCGTTAGCCTTTCTCCATGGCATGACCAGCTGCCCGGCCATTATGAGCCACCCCTGAAAGAACTGGGCTGGCTGGTTCAGTTCCTCGACAATTGCTGTAGGTCAACGTAACGTGGACGAGCTCGCAACCAACCTGCATGCCACTAAGCCAAGATCTTTTTGGATGAGACGGCAGGGGGATAACTATGTAGGAGCGAGTTTTCTCACCTTGTTCAGTTGTGTTGAGTGACTTGGCCCCTGCAGCAAACGAGTTTTCTGCTTAAATAGGTGACTGTTCAAGAGTATAAGAATGCTCTCTCCCTCTTGCATAAAGCCAATATATCAGACCAACACTTGCCTTCGGAAATATCGAGCTTTTATCAAGAGACGCATCTGACTTGATAACCTTAGTTAGTAGTAGTTCGTTTCCTTGCCCATCCTATCATATCTTGGCTTATGTCTACGGAGTGAGAAGACTCATATTATAAATGTCATGCATACCTGAACTTCCTTTGATTATCTAACGGGTTTAATTGAATAGGATCTTAATCCATGACCAAAGTCATCCTTCCCACAATGTCTAATCAGGAGGGTAGCAACAGCCCAACGAATTCGAGCGGCTCAGGACAATCTGACAGCACTCCTCCCGATGATCAACCAAATGAGGCGCAGCAATGAGTAAGGAATCGCTACCAGGTATGACTAAAGCCCTCGATTGGGAGCCTGTGACCTCATGTGAGCCCGACACAGGAATGTTCACACCAGTAGATACGCTTCGGACTTCGTGGTCACCGGCACTTCCGGCATCGGTGCTGCTTTTCGTGGCGTATGGCAATTCTTGACTGTCATTGTGCATTGGCCCTTGATCAAAACGGTACCGAATCACTCCAAGGTTCGATGGGGTCCAAAGGATTGACACCATCGTTTTGCGGGCCTTTCATTCTCACAAAATGGGAGCCTGTGTTTCAGCTGTGTTTGGTCGCCAAACAGTCGCTTTATGTGAATCTCCTGGAGATACTTTGAAATGCTACTTGCAGCATCCTTGTATAGTTTGGAGTTTGCAATATAATCTGAGCAACTCCTGGGGAGCTCCAATTCCTTTACATCAAAGTGAGAAACTATTTCTTTAGCTTCTTCAGTGTGTTAAGATTGTAGGAGTAACTCGATGTTATTGTAGGATTCCTCGTTGGCATTGGGCTCGATAGTCATATCAGGCAGAACTTTCGACTCAAGCAATAGCTCTCTAAGCCTTCGAGTAAGTTTTAGTTTCTGTCTTTCAATTAGATAATGCACTACTTACTTAGTCTTCCACTCAGTAATCTCATTTGTATTCCAACTTGAATATAGTACCCTCTACAGCGAGATAAGTTTCTTTTGGAAGCAAGATATTTTCTTGACCTGTTGCCGCAGATCTGAATATTCCACCAATATTTATACGACCACTACCAGCTTGCCACGACATAAGACGATCCTGTTTTGATGGCTTGAAGATCCTCTTGTCGATGCTGACGAACTCGCCATTTGTCGTCTCATCGCTTGGAGAGCTTGCAGTCTGCATTCTGATTGTAACTATGATTACCTTAGGTGGGAAGGCAGTTCTTCGTCACTCACCTAACAACAACAGTTGAGAGAAGAAAACCGGATGTGTGATCAGCGTAATGTGCGTAGGCTGCCGAGAAAGACTGTTCTTGTTGATGCCTGACTGGAGTGGAGGTCCTGCTGGAACTAAAGTGCCACTAATAGACTCTGTCTAGTAATTCTGCCAGTATTCATATGTTTTGATCGACCTAAGTCGGGGAGAGTGCCCATGCTCCCCCTCCCCAGCTAGCATGTCGCATCGCCAAGCGCAAAGCCACCGATATTGTCACCCGACGCAGGTACACTAAACCCGGGGTTCTCTCGATGCACCTAGTCCACTCCAATTTCCAGATAAGTGTCCAAGTACCTTCGGTGTCGAGGAACTGGTAGCTATCGCGCCCAGACACAAGATAAGGCTCAGTAGCAGAAAAGTTTCCATTGGTAAGGTTGATAGATTCGCCATCGATAGACTCGCTGCTGTTTCTTTCATCCCATATTTCGAGATGAAGACGGGTAGAGAGGTATGTCAAGAGGTGGGAACCTTGGAAGGCAAAGACAATAGGGATGCGCGTGGATGGCTTGTAAGTCTCGTTGCGAGGCAAGAATTTTTAGCTTGGGCTAAAACTCCGAGTCACTTACCCACTCTCTACCCTAGAGTTGTAGGGGTGTGGGATCATGCTCGAGATAGCCGATATATCGACTTGGCGTTCTGCCGCAGCCGCGCTGCATCCCCGGCTAATCTACATCTCGTACCAAGGGGCTTGCCGGGAAATGATAGGCCACTACCTACAACGGACACTTAGATCTTGTCCCGCTTCATCTACCCGTCAGTCAGTTTTCGGATAGGTCGCCTACTTACACCCCTTGGCCCCTATTGTCGCGTGATGTGAGTGATTCACTTAGCGGATCCCACCCCCGTTCCTAGACTACTGTAACTCAGCCACAGACAGGTGTGCGCCCGCGTAAAGAGGCCCGCTCCGAGTGTCCAATCGGTTCTCTGCCCTCCGGTATCTTCACTACAGTCCCCTAGCATCGAAGGAAGGTACCTACTGAATATAGATTAGCTCGCAGCCTGGCAAAGCAGTCACTCGCTTGTCGCGATGACTGCTCTACATGGGAGACGTACAAAAGTCACTCGACAGAGCTCAAAGAGTACTGAACTGGTGATAGCTGTGTTGTGTTATATAGGGATGTAATTAAGTTAACTTAGACGTGGATAGGTAACTTGGCTGGGAAAAAAAAAAAGCAGGGGTTCGTATAGTCACGTGTTTTGTGTGTGTGTGTGTGTCACCTCATTGTCGCCTACCTTGCCCCACACACTATCGGCCCAACCCCGGCTTTCCCATCTCTATACTTATCCTTGCCTCCCAAGCCTATAAGACCTCCTCGTTTTCGACCTTAGGTAGCTATCCCCCATTCTCTTCTTTTTCTTTGAGGAGCAGGATAGACCTTGACCCGCTGTCGTTGTCGCTGCCGCTGCGGGAGCAGTTACGCAAGGGATGGCATGAGATGGGACGGGACATGAGGCAGCAGTCAGAAGTAATATACGAAGCAGTGACGGCGGTATTTATTATTAGCATTATTATGATCATGGCTATTGCTTTTGTCGTCGCTGTTGAAGAAAGTAATAAGGAAGGATGAGAGGAACTATCGTAACGATCCTAGAAGCTTTGCTATGGGAAGGAGAAGCTCGGCTCCTCGATTAGCTCCATCATATGATTGTTTCCCTTGAACCATTCCTTCAATTCCGACGTATGCCCCATCCACATCGCGTCAAGTCCCTCTTGCTGGAAATCCATGCTCCCAAACACGTCACCACTTTCCCCAATAAGTGGTTGGAATTTTGTGCCCTGGTCCGAGTTTGACGGACTGCCTGTGCCTTGTGCCTCTACGCCGGCCTGGGGTACCGGAGGAAACCCCAACGAGGCGAGATGAGTATTGAGTGTGATGAGATGTTGATCAGCCCCAGGTTCGTCGCCTCTTAAAGCTGACTGGCACTCGATGTAGCGCTTTGCGACCATATAGAGCGTTTGAAAGAGGCTGTGCATCTTCGATGCAGCGTCTGACAGCGTCTGAGCTGACTCGATCGATGTGACAAAGGTGTTGAGACGTTCCAAGTCTTCTCTGCTTTTGCTTTCGATGACGTAGCAAAATACAACAATGAATGGGGTGCATGGGGAAAATAACAAGGTCCTGCAAAGTTTTGTGTAAGCCTCGAACTTGTCCTATAAAGCAAGATGGAAGATGAAAATACTAGTGGGCTTTTCACTTACCAGTGGATGTAGGAAGAGAAATATGTAGAAGTAGTATCTGGATCTATGGCTAGTACCTCTTGGTGTCGTTGGAGCGTAGTTCTCGCGGTTTCAATACACTCCGGGGTAAAGGCTGACGTAGAGTTTGAGGGAATGGGGCTCGCCCGGTACACAAGCGTAAGAAGTGACAGACGGAGGACATCATCTGATAATGTCATATACTCAATCACACGGTTGCCAAGTTTGTCTCTAGCTGTTTGCAAGTGGTGGTCCTGATGAATGAGTCAGCGTGTACATCATGGAGTTGAAGGTTGGCGTGTTCGCAAGTACAACCGAAGGGGAGGGGGAAAGATGCTGACCCTTATCTCCGAGGCCTTCTGCGTGATCTCTTTCAATCTGGTAGCGAGATCCCGCACTCGGGAGAGGCGAACATGATCAGGCTGAGTGATAGACTCTGAGCTGTACAGATTTTCGAAGATCTGCCCTTGACATTGAGCAGTTTTGACCCACAAGGTCACCGTGGTACCGATTATTGTATGGGCGCCATCTTCTGGAAGCATCGGAGTAGTAACGTCCCAGTCCCGAATCGTCGAGGGCCGTCCCAGACGTAGCGATAAGCTCTTGTCGATCCAGTACGTGGACCAGAAGAGAAACTGCTTAGTCTTCATATCCGCGGCAACGTGGCCATTCCCCGCGGGAGTGATCTGGTGGTAGCCAAGGGCCTGGCAGAGTAGAGATGCCTGTGACGACAAGGTCCAGCATAGGGATGGCTTCGAGATGTCGATTGCGTGACAAGCCTAGGTTTGATGTTAGATGGGGAGCTACAAGTTGATTCTAAAATGTTTAAAGAGTCGACGACGCACCCCTAGCAGCAGCGCTGTGATCATGTTGGGAGTTGCTGGTAGATGTAAGGGTAAACTGAAGAGAGCAGTCTCGAGGTTGGTGCGACAGATCTGCGCGTATCGGCGACTCTGCTCGGCCTGATCCCCAGTTGCATGCTGTGAATCTTCCAGGAAGAGCTGAGAGAGGCCGCAGTTCGCGATGATAAAATCGCTAGCAGAGAAGGTCTGGGAAAAGTACACTTCGAGGCAGATGCCAGGGAAGCCGTCCATGGGAAAAAAATGGTAGATCATCGCTATCGCTTCGGACGGGGACTCTAAATGTTCACACAGTCAGCCAGCGATGGATGCAATGGAGGGAGGCTCAGCTGCCAAGCGGCTTAGTGTTGGCCAACTTACTTCTAGCATCGCGCAATAGAGCCACCGTTTTCTCGATTGGCGGCATCTCAGTTCCGTGGGGACGAGCGTTTGGCAGGGATTTCGCAAAGGGATATGACATCTCCGTTTTAGCAGTCTGCTGCTTCAAAACGCTAGTAGCATGATGCAGTTTGTCAAGCGTCTCCTTCATGTCCAGATCTAGATCTTGTAGCGGGCTATCTTTGTTTATGGTCTTGCGAAAAAAGTCATTCGCAAAAGCAGAATGGGCGGCTAAGGATGACTCGCCCTCGATGACTGGACTATCTACACCAGAATTCGACGCATCCCCCAACGGAGTTGATTGGCATGTTTCGGCTGCAAAATTATATCCGTCTGTCGCCGAAGAGACTGGCGGAGCAGATGGGGCGTCATGAGACGGCAAGTTGTGCTTCAGCTCTTGGAGGATTTGGATAACCCCTTCCAGTCGACGGTCTATGAGGTCAATCTTGTGCTCACTGGAAGTGAGATGACAGTCAATGTTAGCAGTCAGACTCGATCGGATCGGGGGCCAGGCAGAGCAGTGCGGCCACGATCAAGGTAGCGCAAGACGGCAGCAGTTCCGGAGAGCGACTAACTATTGGGCAGACACCATGACACGGCTGCTGCGCTTCTCTCGCGGATGTCGCGTAGCTTTGGTGCATCGAATGTTTGCCTGGAGGCAGTGAGAGCAGGGGCAGTTTCTGTCGCAACGGATCTGGCACCATGTTAACTTTAACTTTGGAGCTTGGATGACAGAGAGGTGTGTCTTGCGTAGCCACGGCGTGTGCAGACGGAACAGCAGCCAGCCCAACGGTCAGACTTGCCTTGCGTGAACGGCATGCTTCGCACTGGAGGGAGGGTACTGGTTAGTACAAGGATTGCGACGAGGAGGCTTAAAATCGATGAATAAGCTCGAAGATGAGAGTGCTGCTTACGGCGCTTCGAAGCGGGAGACTGGGCTTATCGGCTGGATGCCAATCGGAACCTCCACCTTGTTGGTCGGCCATCGTGTTTGCGAGACGTATCCGTACTCCGTAGCAGCGGACTGGGCATTATGGCGAACATGGCATGTTCGCATTTGCGGACATCGGGGGCAGATAATAAGAAAATCATAGGGAGCACTCTGACGCGGCTCGGAGCCTTGGCAGCCCGGAACTCCGCAACACCACGTGTGCAGGTGTGCTACGTACAGTCACGTACTGCAGAGCCATGGCCAACGCGCGTCGACGCTAACCCAGCTTACTTCGGGTTGAGCCTCTCTCTGACGTTAGCATTCCGTAGTGCACCTGCACAATGTCCAGTGTCTTGGAGGATTGTGGAAATCGATGGAGCACCTCTTGCATTTGTAGGGCTGGGCGCAGATAATAAGGTGTGGCTCTCGCGGTGCGCGGGTGCCGATAGGTTACTGCTTTCAGACTAGACTCATCTGTAGACTTAGCAGATAACGTTAAGCTACTAGACTAGATTAGATAAGTTAGTCTAGGTAAGTTTTATCCCGAATATGGCTGCTCTAGCGTCATCTTCGGTACGGAGGCTGGCAGGGCCGAAACTCCGTTCTCTGGATCAGGGAATGGACCTGCCAAATTGCAGCTGATGAATCTGGGGACTTGGCTTTTTCATCGTATGACCAGTCATTGGCCTCCCACTATGGAGCCCTCCTCGCTCCGAGACTTGGCTTAATTTACGTATACAAGAGCAACTCTCATCAGGGTGAACATCATGTTTCTCTCCTGACGACTTTCTACATAAAGCCCCTACGACCAACGAGCTTGACTCTCAAAACCCTCCAGGCCCGACCCAAACCTAGAAAACAACAACCTCCAAGCCGTCTCGTCTTGCTCGCGTCGCAAACTCGCCCCCCCCAGAGTCGTTACTCGCCAATCATGGGCACCAAAGAGAAGTCAGAGCATCCAGGTGAACCGGAGACGCCAGAAACCGGGTACAACGTCGGGGCTGAACCCGGTGATGACGGCGAGGTGGCGATCAGTGCAGGCGCAGGTTACTTGGTAAGTGGGCAGAGGCCTGAGATGATATCCCCCCATCCCTAACCGCGAACATCAGAATGCTAACGGCCTCCCGCTGGCGTAGAGAATCTTCCGATATGCCACCCCGACCGAATATCTCATGCAGGCTGTGGCTACCGTATGCGCTCTCGCCTCTGGCGTCGCCATGGCTCTGGTAAATCTGGTGTTTGGCAACCTCATCACTGTCACCACCGACTTCGTCACAGGCAAATCAACCGCCGATAATTTCCGCAGCGAATCTGCTAAGCTGGCGTATGTGTTGAGCCGAGCCACGGCCTCCCTCCCGCCCTCCCTCCAGAACGTGTATGGTCATGAACACAATACTGATTCCATGGTAGGCTCGAGTTCTTCATCATCGGGATCGCTCGATTCGTCCTCAGTTACGCCTATAGCGTCCTCTTCACGCTCGCCGCTTACCGGGTCACTCGAAACATCCGCTACATGTATCTCAAGGCAGGCCTTAGCCAGGAAGTCGCGTACTATGACTCTGGAGTCGGCGGGTCAATCGCCATGCAGGCAACTTCGAATGGCAAGCTCATTCAAGCTGGGATCTCGGAAAAACTTGGCCTAGTGTTCCAGGGCTTGGCATGCCTTATCGCCGCCTTCGTCCTAGCGTTTGTTACGCAGTGGAAGTTGACCTTGATCTGCTGCTGCATTGCACCGGTTATTCTCGTAGTGGTAGGCACTAGCTCTGTTATGGAAGCCTCGATCGAAACAGAGATTCTCAAGGTCCAAGCGCAGAGTGGTTCCTTTGCAGAGAGCATCCTATCGAGCGCCCGAAATGTGCAGGCTTTCGCTCTTCGAACAAGGCTAGTACGAGACTACGACAAGTTCTTGCAGAACGCTCACCGACTCGGAAACAAGAAGAACATGATTCTAGGCTGTATGTTCTCCGCTGAGTACTTCGTCATCTTTGCTGGCATGGGCTTGTGCTTCTGGCAATCGATTCGTATGCTAGCCAGAGGAGAGGTAAAAGAGTCTGGCGATGTCTTCATGTGAGTAGCCCTCCCTTACCGTTGCACATCTACACCTTTGATCCGTTGCTTACGTGGCCTAGCGTTCTCATGTCAGTCATCATCGCGTCTGCCAGTATGACGGCCATTGCGCCCTATTTGATCGACTTTGGCCGAGCCGCTTCCGCTGCTGTAGAGCTGTTTCGGCTGATGGATCGCTCGTCGCTCATTAACCCCTTTGATGAAGTGGGTGAGAAGCCTACTGAGATCGAGGGCACCATCGAGTGTGACAATGTCACTTTTAGCTATCCCATGCGCCCTGGCGTTACCGTGCTGCAGGACTTCACCCTCCGAATCCCGGCTGGCAAGGTGACAGCTCTTGTTGGCGCCAGCGGGTCTGGTAAGAGCACAATCATCGGTCTCATCGAGCGATGGTACAATCCGGATTCTGGCTGCGTTAGGCTGGACGGCAAACCAATTGACAAGTTGAACCTCCAGTGGCTGAGGAACCACGTGCGCCTCGTTCAACAAGAACCTGTCCTCTTCTCGGGTACAGTCTACGACAACATCGTGAACGGCCTCGTCGGTACAGCATGGGAGAACGAATCGCGCGACGAGAAGATGGCTCGTGTTCAAGAAGCCGCCAAATTTGCTTTTGCTCATGATTTCGTCAATGCTCTTCCGGATGGCTACGACACCGTCATCGGCGAACGTGGAGGGTTGCTCTCTGGAGGCCAAAAGCAGAGAGTTGCCATTGCTCGGAGCATCATCTCGCAGCCACGCGTCTTGCTTCTCGACGAAGCTACTAGCGCCCTCGATCCTCATGCCGAGGAAATGGTCCAGAAAGCCCTCGACAATGTATCAAAAGGTCGCACTACTATAACTATCGCCCACAAGCTAGCGACGATTCGAAACGCTGATAACATTGTCGTCATGAGTACCGGCCGTATCGTCGAGCAGGGCACTCACTATTCTCTGCTGGAGGCAGGTGGTGCATATGCCGGCTTGGTTAAGGCTCAAGATCTATCTGTTGCCCAGGCCGAGGCGCAAGGCCTTGATGACAGCGATAGCTCGACAGCAGCGGAGAAGGATAATGAGGCCAAGGCCCAGCCGGTTGAGGTTACTAAAACGCTCACCAGATACTCGACTACGACGAAGCAACATCTAGAAGCTGAACTGGACAAAGACGACTTTGACAAGTGGCCTCGAGTTGGACTTCTTCATACTATATGGAAGATTGTAAAGTCGTCGCCAGAACTCCGATGGGCTTATTTGGTGTTGACCATCGTTTGTTTTGCTGCAGGTAAGTCAAGCAGCGTGTAGAGTGTCGCCGTCTTTGGTCCGTGTTAACATGCTCGCAGCTGCCGCCTACCCCGGTCAAGCTATCTTGATGTCAAAGTTCATTGATGTCTTCAAGCTCACTGGCTCCGCAATGGAGAAGAAGGGCAACTTCTTCGCCCTTATGTTCCTTGCCATGGGCTGCGCCTCTCTCCTCGTATATTTTGTCTTAGGATGGTTTTCCAACGTCATCGCTCAAGTCAGTTATCTCTCAGCTCCTTTGTCAGTAACTATTGCCTTGACCCCTCGCTAACCTCTGGCGTCACAGACCCTCAATCACAAATACCGAAAAGAAGTCATGGACAACATGGTTCGTCAAGACCTGCGATTCTTTGACCGCCCCGAAAATACCACTGGTGCCCTGTCTAGTCGAGTAGATTCGTATCCTCAAGCCATCTTTGAGCTTATGGGTTTCACGATTGCCCTAATCCTCGTCTCGGTCGTCGGATTGCTATCATGCTGCGTGGTAGCTCTTGCTTATGGATGGAAGTTGGGTGTCGTCATCATATTTGCCGGTCTTCCACCTATGCTCTTTTCTGGTTATGCTCGCATCAAAATGGAGGCTGCTATGGACGTCAAGATTTCCAAGCGTTTCTCCATGAGTGCATCAATTGCATCAGAAGCGATCAACGCTATTCGTACAGTCTCTTCGCTGGCCATCGAAAACTCGGTTCTCGAAAGTTACAACGTTGAGCTGCAACACGCGATAAACGACTCTGTGACGCCGATCTTGTTGATCATGGTCCCCTTTGCCTTTACACAAAGTATCGAATACGCCTTCCAGGCGCTGGGTTTCTGGTTCGTTCATCTTCCTCGCTTACACCCCTTCTTCTCAATGATGTTGCCCAGGTCTTACATATCCCATATATTCTAACGTGATTGAACAGGTACGGTTGCCGTCTCGTTGCGAGCGGAGACTTGAGCATGCTCAGCTTCTTCTCCGCCTTCCTGGCTGTGTTTTTCTCCGGTCAACAGTCTTCCGTCCTTTTTGGATTTGCTAGCAGTACGCAATTATCAAGATTCCACACTTGTCTGCGCCCATGTCTAACTAACTGTGACTTAGGCATGACCAAAGCAACCAACGCAGCCAACTACGTGTTCTGGCTTCAACAGCTCCACCCTTCGATCCTGGAAACGGATGAGAATCGAGATGTCGGCCCAGAAGGTTTCAATTCTCTTGACGTCGACAACATTCATTTCTCGTACCCAATGAGACCCGATACTCATGTCCTGCGCGGGATCAATATCAAGGTAGGCAAACCAAAAAGCAACGTCCTTCCCTTGCGTGCTATGCGCCACATTGACGCTTGCATGTGTCAATTCTTGTGACTAACATGAAGATTGCAGATTGAGAAGGGTCAATTCGTTGCTTTCGTCGGCGCATCCGGGTGCGGAAAGAGTACCATGATCGCGATGCTGGAGCGGTTTTACGACCCAGTACACGGTCACCTTGTCCTCGACGGTATTCATCTGGATAAGATGAACCCTTGGCGATTCCGTGAACAGGTCGCCCTTGTCCAACAAGAGCCTAAGCTCTATCCTGGCACCATTCGTGAAAACATCGCCATGGGCGTGCCCACAGACGACACGAACACTGTACCCGAGACGGAGGTCATAGCGGCTTGTCGTTCCGCCAACGCCTGGGATTTCGTCTCTTCTCTACCCGAAGGCCTCAACACTCCTTGTGGATCCAACGGCCTTCAGCTTTCCGGCGGCCAACGCCAGCGAATCGCGATTGCGAGGGCTCTCATTCGCAACCCGCATCTACTTCTTCTCGACGAGGCTACCAGCGCCTTGGACACGCAGTCGGAGAGGGTGGTGCAAGATGCTCTCAACGAAGCTGCCAAGACGGGTAACCGAATCACGATTGCAGTCGCCCACCGGCTGTCAACTGTTCGCCATGCCGACATGATATGCGTCTTTTACAACGGTAAAATCTTGGATGCGGGAACACATGAAGAGCTGCTTACTCACAGCGAGATGTATCGCAAGATGTGTGAGGCACAGAATCTCCAGTGATGAAGCTGCATAGTCAGGCGTTTTTTTTTTCTCGTTTTTTTTTCTGTATATGACAGACAGTTAGCTCCAGACTGGAGCATGCATATATACCCGGGACTGATAATAGCGACCTAATTTTGTCAAAAGCGGCATATGTTGACCATTTAAACGATGTACAAGTTCGTCTTGCCTTCCTACGGCCTCGGTCGTGACATTCTTCTTCCAGTATTCGAACGTGACCGGCCCTCGTGACCCGTCGCGCAGGCAAAGGGACTCTTCTTCAGATCGTACAAGTCTTCCGGGGCATGCGTCCTGGCGTAGTCGTGAAAGGTGCTCCGTGTCCTCAGAAGTCGACGCAGAGGCAGGCGAAGCCACCCAGAGCGGTTGGTTGCAGGGCTGACCGGACTGCATCCGTCTTGGTGAGGCTGGCCATTCGCTGTTCCGGCGACTCGTCGTAGCTCTCAAGATCCTTGACCAGAGCCTTGGCCTGAGGCAGGGCTCTGCTGACGGTTGCCCTGTCCGTCACCGCAGATCCAGGTTGCAGAGTTGCGGGCTGGATTGGTTAAAGCGTATCGACCAAGTCTTGACGCTCGATGGAGAGCTTGCAGTGACAGACAGCTATGGCGAGCGAGTGATCGATCAACCGTTCAATATTCCCCGCCACTCTCACTTGATGCTGGTGAGCCAACCAACAACTTTCAAGGACTGGGTCGCATTTTACCCCTCACGAGCGGAATCATATCATACGAATAACTGGGAGAGGCAAGAGTTTGCCTGCGTCAGGTCATAGATAAAGGGTCCCACTCATATGCACCTCGACTGTTTGGTGTTTCAGGAATGCTTCTGCGTTCGATCCTTTACGTACGCGTATATGACTCTCTCCTTCTCTCCTTCTCTCTCTCTCTCTCCTGCCCTCTCTCAAGAGATATTTTACCTGGGAACCCTTTGCAGAAACATCTTGGCACACTTGAAGAAGAAGAAGAAGAAGAAGAAGAAGAAGAAGAAGAAGAAGAAGAAGAAGAAGAAGAAGAAGACATGGCCGATCCAGCCGAAGAAATCAGGCCCGATGATGTAAGAACCAACAGAGAGCAACGACCCTAGGACGCCGACAAGCACGCGTTTCCAGCGCCACTAACCTCGCTCATCCCAGCTTGCCAATCAATCCGACACAGACGAGGTAATGATGAAGTCTCAGCGGCAGATGGAGACTCTCGGTTCGGCACTAACCATTGGCTAGGCTTTCGACTCCGAGAGCATTCGATCTTCTCTGGCGTCCATCTCATCTTCTGTCATGGAAGGGAAGGTGGGCGAGGGCCAGCGAACCTACGCTGTTTACGGCAAAGAAGGTGAGCGTTACTCCTCTTTGCGTGCGTGTGTGTGTGTGTGTGTGAGGGAGAGAGAGTGAGGGAGTGCGTGACGGCGAAAGAGTCCCGCTAACTGTCCTTCAGAATACGGCTTCCCCATGGACGACCAAGAGCTGGAACGAATAGATCTGTGTCATGCCAAGTACTACGCTCTGCTTAACAAGAAGCTTCACCTCTCGCCCATTCCTGAGAAACCACAGCGTATCCTGGATCTTGGGTGCGGCACAGGTATCTCGACCTGACACTACCTTAGCTGGCTGCTTTCTGCACGACTTAGCTAACGTAAAATTGCGGACAAAAGGAATCTGGTCCGTGGAAATGGCGGATAGTTATCCTAGTGCCCAGGTAAGCAGACAGAAAGAAGACGAAGAAGAAGAAGATCTCGTTTCCAGGTGACCGTGGCTGACCATCAAAGGTTGTCGGAGTGGATATAGCTCCCACCCAACCATCTTGGTAAATCACAACAACCTTTCTTTACCGCCTGTCTCTCTATCCTCTCTTTCTCTAACATCTTCGGTTAGGGTCCCGCCGAATTGCCAGTTCGAACTCGACGATATCGAGCAGCCTTGGACTTGGCGGGAGGATTCTGCCGACTTCATCTTCTCCAGAGACCTCATCACCTCCATCCGCGACTTCCCAAAGCTGATCGATCAAGCTTACAGGTAAGAGAGAGTACTCGGTGTCAATATCAGGAGAGAATGAGAAATTTGACCACCAAGTTCAGACATCTCAAGCCCGGTGGCTGGCTTGAATTTCAATGCGTCACCGGGGTCCTCGGCTGCGACGACGGCAGCATACCAAAGGACAGCAAGTTCCGAGCCATGTCAGACTACGTAGCCGAAGCGTGCATCAACTTCGGAACGCCAGTCGACGACCCTGCCAGGTGGAAGAGGTGGTTCGAGGAGAGAGGCCTGGAGGAGGTCGCGGAAGTCGTCTATAAGCTGCCTTGCGGGCCGTGGCCCAAGGACCAGCGGCTGAAGCTTCTGGGCATGTGGGAGCAGCACAACTTGCTGGGGAACCTGGAGGGCATGACCATGAGACTCTTCCAGAAGGGTCTGAAGTGGAGCGAGGAGGAGATCATGGTCTTCTCTGCCCTGCTGAGGAAGGATCTCAAGAACCCGGGCATGCACGGATACTGGCCTTTGTAAGTCCTCCATGATGAGCTTCTCGCGTGTTGCATGTTGGCTGACAACTCATCAGCTACGTGGTGAGAGGCCGTAAGCCAGAGAGTGCCGCGGCATAGGTGCCAGGGTAGATGGCCACCGCTTTCCCTAGACACGATATTCCTCACAATACTACTTCCTACGATGCCATCCCGCTCAGTGTCACTTTGTGTGAAGCAATGTCAAAGCTACAGCAACGGAAGATGTTTAGATACATCGGGTTCTTGATTCAGCCGGTGTCTTGGTTGCACGTCTCCCTGATCAAGTTTCTGCCTTTGCCATGTCCGCAGTCTCACCCCTTCAAGCTGAAGGAGTACCGCGCTCGGAGGACGTAAGGATCACCGCCCGGCCGGAAGATCTGCTTCTCCTCCCTCATCCATTCAGGGTGGTTGATGCCATCGATCCAGTCCTGCACCTCGAGCACCACGCAACCATACTGGGGAACCACCCGCGGGAACTCCGGATCGTCCGAGAGACCTTGCGTCCTCTTCAACGCCAGGCTTCCGTCCTGCTGGTTGCAGCTGTACACCTGGAACGCGTCCTGATCCGAGTAGACGTCCACCTGAATACCGGACCAGTCGGACGAGAGCGTCGCGACGGGTCCCTGGGTGCGCCAGTCGTAGGATCCAAGCTGTTCGCGGCTGACGATCCAGCAGTTATCTGCGTCCTGTCAGCACCAAGTACGACGACGATACTAGTCAAGAACGTGTATCTTTTTTGTTTCTTCTTCTTCTTCTTCTTCTTCCACTTACCATATCCAGTACAGTTAAACCCGCAGTTGTTCTCCATCTCGGCATCTCCGAAACTGGCACCAATCTGCTTGGGCTTGCTCCAAAAGTCGTTGACCGAGCCCTTCTCGTTGGGCAGGATCTCGCCCGTGGGGATGAGGATGTTGTCCACGCCGACTCGCTGGCCGCTGTACGGTAGATGCAGCGTGTGGTTGAAGATCTTGCTGGTCTCGTTGTTGGCGAACCCGTCCAGGTTCCAGTACACGTGGCTGCTGAGCATGATGGGCGTCGCGCGAGTGGTGGGCACGGCGACCATCTGAATGTTCCAGTCGCGCCCCTCCAGGGAGTACGTCACGTAGGAGACGACCTCGCCGGGGAAGCCCTCCTTTCCGGACGGGTCCACGAGCGAGAACGTGATGCTGCTGCCGGTGTGGGCGACGACGGTGAAGTTGCGATAGTCCCAGCCGTCGGAGCCGCCGTGCAGGGTGTCGGCACCTCTGGGGGATTCCTCGGTCGGGTTGTCGTTGGGGGTGACGTGGTAGTCCTCGCCGTCGATGGTGAAGGTGCTGTTCTTGATCCGGTTCGCATACCGTCCCGGCACGCTTCCCAGGTGCGGGTGCGACTCGTCGATGCTGTAGTAGCTTGCGTTGTCGAAGCCCACGACGATGTCACGCTGGATGCCGTACTTGTCGTCGATCAGCAGGTCGGAGAGCGAGGCGCCGTACGGGATGAAGGCAGCCTCGATGCCGTCGCCCCGGATCCAGTACTTGCCGTCTTTGTCGGGACTCTTCGAGGAAGAGTCGGAGTCGGAGTCGGAGTCGGAGTCGGAGTTGGAGTTGGCGATGGTCCAGGGTAGGATGGCAAGCGAGACGCCGACGAGCAGATTGCGATTGAGATGCATCTTGGCAATAGACTAGACTCTGCCTGGTGACAGTAAAAGTGCTCCTGGCTTCAATCTCGCGTGTCGAGAGCTTCTTCTTAAACAAAACATCACCCTGGACATCCCCCGGCCAATCTGTTCCTTCGACATCCGTGTCGATCGTCAACCCCCCAACTCTCGCTTGGTTAACGTGCTGGTGCTATCGATCATCGGCTGCGTCGGCTCAATTACCAACGTCCCCTTCTGCGCCGTGACTGGCGCGTCTGTCAACGACGTCCGTTTCGACGGTGACTTGTCAGACTTTGCAAGTTCTTCCTCGCGAATCAGACGTCATCGTCCCGATCTCCGCCAATCTTCCCTCCTCATTCATCAACCCCAGATCGCTGATCGTCCGGGGAAAAGCCACTTCTCCGCACTTACCCCTACCGCTAACACGAGTGAGCGACGTGGGATCGATTGGCGCGCTTGATGGTCGAGTCGATCGACACTCTACGCTAATGAGCTTTGATTGACAGTCTGCTGACGTTGTGAAGCGAGCAAAGCTGGAAGACGTTGATGATCAAATAAATGTCTGTACTGAAAGTAAGAGAGTTGCCTCGTCGTATTCACTCGATTTTTACAATTATATACTCAAGGGACTATCTGAAGTCACATCCGCCGCTTATTCGGAGTGCTCAGATCAATGGAAACCCTCACCCCCCTCAAGCTCCAGAGTGCTTCACCCAGTAGGCCTGAGGATTGCACCATCCTTCCAAGCCAACATTGCCCCAGTCCATGCCGAGGCCGCTGTACTTGTGACCACCGAAAGGTACGTGCGGCGCGACCTCGAAGTGCGTGTTGACCCAGATGCTTCCGGACTCGAGCTGCTCCGCCATCCGCTTGGCCCGGGTCACATCCTTACCCCATACCGAGGCGCCGAGACCCATGTCCGACTCGTTGACCCGTCGGATGACCTCGTCCTCGTCCGTCCACTTCATCACAGGTACGATGGGACCAAAGGGCTCGTCGACGACGATGCGAGAATCGTCGGGCGGGTTGTCGATGATGGTGGGGGGCAGGAAGAAACCCGTACCCGTCTTCTCCTCGATCTTTCCGCCGAGCGCTACCTTCCATCCTTGCTTGTCAATCTGCGAGTAGAGTTCCTGAAGCTTCTCGTATTGCATCTTGTTCTGGACGGGGCCCGTGAAAGCTTCAGCGTCGTCGCATCCGCCCACCTTGAGCGTCTTCACGTAGTCCACCATGGCCGCGAGGAACTTGTCGTAGATGTTCTCGTGGACGTAGATTCGCTTGATGTTCATGCAGATCTGGCCCGAGTGGAAGAACGCGCGGAACGCGACCTGGCAGAGAAAGGTACGTCAGTATAAGGCGTCGTCGCGCGGGACACTCGAATCGGGGTGCCGAAGACTCACATTTCCGACAACCTTCTCGATGTCGGCGTCATCGCAGACGACCGCGGCGTCGTTACCGCCAAGCTCGAGCGTCACTCGCTTCATGGTAGCGGCGCAAGATGCCATCACCTTCTTTCCAGTCTCGGTGGAACCAGTGAAGCTCACCTTGGCGACCTTGGGGTGAGCAGTGAGCATGGGTCCCAGGCTGTCGTCTCCGCTGAGTGCCTGGAAGACACCGGGAGGGAAGACCTTGGTGCCGATCTCGGCCAGCTTGAGAGCCGTGTAAGGGGAGTAGGGCGAGGGCTTCCAGATGAAGGCGTTGCCGGCCAGGAGCGCAGGCAACATCTTGCCGAGACCGAGGAGGACGGGGAAGTTCCAAGGGACGATGCCGACGCCAACACCGAGGGGAACGTGGCGGACGATGGCCGTTCGCTAGTTCACGTCAGTTCATGAATCTCGTCCGACCGACGAAAATGATCGGGTACGCACGTCTTCATTGTCCTCGGCCACCTCTTCCTTCAGACGCAGCTTGGGCACCTCGCGAGCGTGGTTCATGGCCAACATCATCTCGAAGCCGCTCGAAGACGGGGGCTTTCCGGCCTCTCTTCCCAGAACCTTTGTGAACTCTTCCAAGTTGGCTTCGAGAGCATCGGCAAACTTGTTGAGGTATTCGGCACGCTCATCTTGCGACAACTTCTTCCAAGCGGGGAAGGCAGCCTTGGCGGCGCTCACGGCGCGGTCGACATCTTCCTGCGAGGATACGGGCGCATCCCAGAGGGGCTCCTCGGTGGTTGAGCAGATTCCGTGCTGCTTCTTCTCCGTCGTGGTCAACTCATTGTTGATCACGTTGGAGAAGCTCTGCGTGGCATGGCATTAGCAGTGGGGTTATGCGGACGGCATGCGCCATGATCACAGCACCAACCTCGAAGGGGATCTTGTAATCGGATGTGGAAGCCATCTTTGTCTTTTGGGAGGAATATATAAATATATGACGACGGCTATGTTCCTTCGAGAAGAAGAAGAAGCAAAAAGCGCAGAGGGCCTGGTTCAGACTTAAGAAGCCGCAACAGCATCAGCACCAGCAGCAAGCGAGCGTCAATCTATCCCGCATTCGCGACATGTTGGGAACATGGCTCGTCGTTCCAAGGGTCCCTAGCTTACGGCCCGCTCGCGGAAGCGGATACAGTACAGGCTAATGAAGAGCGGACTCTGTTGTTGGTTACGGACTGCTGCTCAGGAGTACCGTGATGCATCTCTGCTGTAGTGTTGAACGGTAGCATCCTTCAGGCGACCATCCTGAGCGGCATCCAAACGGGGGGGGGAAAGTGGCTCCACGAGTTCATGGTCGGAGGCGAAAGTTGAAGGGACCTGCAACCTCGGGAGACTCAATTGCCAATAGAGTAATATGGAATCTGCAATCTGTACAGATTGGGATAGTCGCATCACCAGCCTCAAGTTCTCCAGAAATAAAACGCAGGAGCACTTTGAGCACTGATCACGTTCGGACCATCGGGCTGTCGAAGGATGAACTGCCCTTCACAGAGAGGGAGAGGGAGGGAGAGAGCGTGGGGATGGATAGCCGGGTGGAGTTGCTGTGTGTTGTTGCAGTTGCATCTTGGCTTCGCTTCGCTTCGTGCTCCACCCATCGAAGTGCTACGGTAGCAGCGTGTACGTTGCGTATCCGTACGTGGATTCCGTATGGCTGGAGGGGGTTTCGAGGCACTCTGGCTTTAGTCATATATCCGGAGAACCCCTCCACAGTCGCGTTGGTGCTGGTCGAGAAGGGAATCGTCGTCCGAGAATTGGTGGTTGATGCGCAGATGAAGACCCCCGGTACGTACCGGGTTTGGCACGGTAAAATGTTGTTCCCCTTGCAGCACGGCCCCCTGCTCGGACCCACGCGCTGAGGGGTACGTATCTGAGGTCGGAACACGTGAAGGAGGAGGGATTACAGGTCTCCCATCGCGGTACGTACACTAACCTGCAGGTCGATGATGAGTTGCTTATTAGAGTTTGCCGGCCACGTTTTTGTTGCTGAAACTCGGGGGGTTTTCCCAACTCTACATCTGATAAGAGCTTCTGAGGATACCGAGTACGTACCATGCCGATGTCGATTATCCGCTCGATAGGCTCTAGCGGTAAGCCAGGATGTCGCGATCTTTTTTTGCCCTACCCGTATCTGTACTCCGTAGCATCGAGTCGAGGGGGAGCAAGGTACAGCAGGTACTGTACGCGAGGGCGCTCCACACAAGTCGGATGAGCCTTCAGATGTACCCGGAGCAAAGACCTGCTTGGGTTGGGGCAGCCTATGCACGTTGGATTAGAGATTGCTAGAGCAGCCGCGTACTGTCCTGTACTGTACGATGCCGGAGCAAGTGGCAATACGCATTCTCCTCTCTGGCTAAATAGGGGGCGTTCCCATCCTTATCTCTTCTAGTCCTATTCTAATTTTCTTCGCGTCCAGACCAAGCAGCCTTGCTTTCGGTTGGTTGAGAGAGGATGCTGGGACACGGAAGGACAGACTCCTCCGTAGACTAGATGAAATCCGGGGCTCGACAACGGAGCGTCCCGCCCGTAGTGTCGAGTTTGGACGTTGTACGGTAGCTGTCGAGAGCGCTAGGACGAGCGGAATGACGCCGCCGTCAATATAAGTCCGCTCCATAACGTAACCTAACTTTTAGCATGACGGAAACATCTAATGCACGTGCAAGGATTCCCTGTCCAACCCAGTGCGCTGTCATCGTCGTATGTTGTGCTGTGCTGTGCTGTGCTGTGCTGTGCCGTAAAGACGCCTGCTGACATTACAGTGCCGGTGCAGCGTCCGCTCGACGGTGAGTCTCTCTGAAACAAGGGGGCCACTCACATCCCGGCCAGGTTCTAGATCCTCGACGCTACGACAGTACTTGCAGGTGCGTGGGACGGTATTAAATGCCGTCCTAAGACCGGTGCAAGGGCCAGCAAATCTACAATCCGCAGTCCATGCCCTCGGTACGAACCACTACCGAGCGCGGAGAGTGACAGGTCTCGAACCTGGGATCCGGCCATGAGGTTGACTCCGTGACAGTCCCTATACCTAAGTCAGTACAGATGGAGGTCTCGTTTGCTTTGTCATGGTACTGGCAGTGACGAGATCCACCCCGCGTAAGACAAGATGCCCGATACGAGGACAATCCAAAGTCGCATCGCTCCGTCACATCTCATCTCTTGACAAGCCTCCCTCCGGAAGATGCGGCTCTGTTCCTGCATAAGTACAGACTACTGTACATACAATACTGCACATGTACTGCCCTGATTCGACATGCATGGATCAAGATCCCTGAGGAGTGACATGGCTCAGAGCAGCAAGCCCCAACAGCTGTTCCTACGTGTGTATCCATCCTCCATATGATGACAAACTTCCCTGCTACTACGCATTTCCGGGATGGAAGCAAGAGAGAAAGAAAGAAAGAAAGAACAACTCCATCCTCCATGCTCGCTTATTAGAATCTAGTCCAAGTTGGTCACGCGTTCTCCATCTGCAGGATACGTGCTCCGTACAAACATCCATCAGAGCACCGTTGGCATACGCAACCGAACCCACCGTTGCCCCTGAAGCAGAGATTCTAACTACCCGATACTCTCCTCTAACCTGCAGACTACAGCGAGATAGGAACCCGCACCCGAGGAAACATCGCAGCGTCACGGGAAGCTGACATGTTGAGATCAAATCCGCCCCCCCCTCCCCGGCCTCCGTTGACCGATCGACTTGTCCTCTCTTCCATGTTTCCACTTACTATATCCGTAAGCACTACCACATGCACACCACTTGCGCAGATCATCGTCGAATGGGTCATCGGCACCCCCCGCGGGCCCCATCGTGTACTTCGATACCACGATGATACTGAACTGGGTTCCTATATTGGGCACGGTCACTGGTCCGACCCCTGAAGACCTCGGTAATTGATGCACGTCTGTCACCGTACAGTACATGTACTTAACCACTAAGCGTCCTCTCTTGCACTTATTGCCGGTCTTTTATCCGGACTCTGGTGAAGTTGGGTCGCGGCAATCTCCAAGCTTCTCAGATGACTGCAGACCAACTCGTGTTGGTTGCCCTCCTCGATAGTCTAAACCTCAGATAGAGCCGCCCTCCCAAAACCGACACGACACGATCATGGGCGCCAACGCTTCGCTCATCGAGGCATGGATTGAGTACAGCATCGGGTCCATCATCTTCTTCGCCAGGTTCTTCTGTCGATGGAGAACGGTCGGGTTCGAGAACTTCAGACCGGACGATTATATCGTTATCCTATCATGGGTGAGTTTGTTCGTCGCCGTCGCCACGTGTCGGCCTACGACAAGTCAGCGTCATCTCTCTTCCTCTGCTAACGCAACCTCCATCTCAGATCATATACACCGTCATGACCGTGGCTGCACATATCGTCGGAGGCAGCGGTGACCTTCACACGATACCGATAGAGCAACGCAAGGACATGAGCAAGGAGGAGATGAGGCCATACGTCGTCGCCACCCAATGGTTCTGCGCTGGTGTCGTCACTTACAACATCTTCATCTGGTCCCTCAAGCTCAACATGCTGTTCCTCTATCAACGCGTCGTTCGCGGCCTGTGGGTCGAGAAGTTCATCAAGCCGACGATGGCTCTGCTTGCGGTGACCTTTATTGCTGTGATCCTGGTCTTGTTCTGCTCTTGTCGTCCATATAGTCGCATGTGGATTGCGTACCCCGATCAAGGCCCAGTTTGCCAGCCTCAAGCCTTGGTCAACATGGTCCCGCCATTGATCTTTAACCTCATCACCGATGGAATGATCATGGCTATCCCGGCACCAGTCGTCGTCCATCTCCATGCTTCACTTTCACGAAAGATTGGCATTCTGTTCCTGTTCGGCGCCGGTGTTTTCATCATGATTGCTGCCATTCTGCGCGTCAGCATGGTCCTCGTGGTAAGTTTCCCCTTCTCTTCTCTTCCTCACACACTCTCTCCTCTCCGTCTTCTCGCCTGATTCCATCCTAAACCGCATATAGGAAGGAAACGGTCCAACGGCCGCCACCTGGTCATGTCGCGAGGATTTCGTAGCCATCCTTGTCGGACAAGCCATCCTCATCCGGCCAATGTTCTCGGCCAAGTTCTGGACGGGCGACTACTCGGGTACGGACGACTACTCGAGCGGTCCGTCCAAGCACAGCGCTCATCCGGGCGTCACGGTGGAGATGAACGGTACCAAGCGAACACACAAGACGAAGACAAAGGACCCCTTCAGCATCACGGCAGCACTCGCCACCGTCAACGATGACGCCAGCGCCTCGACAGAAGACATCATCAACCACAAGACGACCATAACAACGAGGAGGGGGAGCAGTGACAGGGACCACTCCTCGTCATCTTCCCGAGATCTGGAGAGAGGTGGGTCTGACAAGATGGGGATCATGGTCAGCAAGCAGGTGCTTATCGAGAAGTGCGAGCGAGAGTACGATGATGCAGAACAAGTTCACGAGCCGAGGGAACCTTGGCAGCCGACATCGCACCCAGAACCATGGGATAGGATAGGTAGACAGGCCAGACCATAGCTTTAGAAGGCATGTCTCGATCGTCGTATGATAAGTAAGTGTTCTTCAACTTCACAAGGAACTCGTACACACGCACACACACACACACACCCACGCACATACATATAGACATATCCCCTCAAGACATTGCCTGTTGAAGAAAAGGGTAGCCATCGTGTGACGCAGCACTCGGCGTGGAAATGAATATACATCGTCACTTACTATGAGAGGCGACGGCATCGATCGTACGTCGGGGATGGGTAGTCTAAAGCAAACGAGGAGTCGGTACTCTTCTCGTCTGAAGTCGCTCACCAAGCACGATACGTGCAAGCATGCATCATCCCCTACGTCCCCCTCGGACACGACTTGGTCCTCACAAACTTCATCTTGGATCCACCCCACCCCTCCTGGACGATATCAAACGTCGTAGCCCAAGCATTAGTCGCAAGCTTCACAGGCACCTGGAATACGACCCAATCACCCATCGTCTCCCCCGTCTTCGCGAAGTCGAGGGATTCGACGCTCAGCTTCCGGACAATAGTTCCCGGTCTCACGGTTATGCGGACGACGTCCAACCTTAACCGACGGTGAGCTCTATCCCTTCGCACGGCGACCGTGGCGTTCATCGACCGGGAGTTGTTGACCGACTGGCGCGCAACGCAAGACTTCTCTTCCAAATATAGGAGCGTGTCATCGACGGGGTAGCTACGGCCCCAGTTGTTGTAGTACTTGCGCTTGTTCTTCGAGGGGACGGTGAGGTATATGTCGAATTTCCCGATGCCCTTGTCCGCGTCGAGGGCTGTGCTGAACTCGTACCAAGCAAACGTCTCCCCGTACAGACCAGCAGAGTCGCCGGCGTGTGTCGTCGGGATCTTCGTCTTAGTGAAGAAGAGACGTCCCCTCTCGGCATATGTTAGATGCACATCCAGATCGCCGGGGTCCCGTCCAGCGCGGGCTCCGTCCGTTGTTCTGACGCGGATTCGACCGGTAAAGTTGAGCTTCTCGTCGTCGTTCAGCTGCAGCTTCGTGATGTAGGGCTTGATGTCGGTGACCTCGAGCGGGCTCGATAGGTGAACTCCTCTGGGGACCGTATCGATCATACGACGGAAGACGTGCGAGCACTTGGACTCGAAGACCTCGGGGCTTCGGGCCAGGGCTCTGATGGTTCTGTTTCGATCCGAGCTGAAGACGCGCTTATCCGAGTTCATCGTCTCGTTGGTGCCAATCACGAGCGGGTTCATGGGTGCAGAAGAGACGTAATCTCTCGCGATGTTGTTATCGAAGCTGTTGGGCGTGCTGTCGAAGTGCACGACGCTGTCGTTATAGGGATTGCTAGACCCGGGAGAAATCTGCGGAAAGGTGTTGCTGTGCACGCCTCCGAGGGTGTGTCCGCAGGCCACCAGCTCAATCATATCCGCCCCACTGAAACCCGCAGTCGCGAAACGGGACAGAAGCGTCTTGAGAGGCGTAGATGCCTCGGGGACTCCGTGAGGACCGCCTTCGTCGGCGTCTACTCTACCGTGACGATAGGCGATCTTGCTCTGACCGCCGCAGGCGCTATGCGAGACGACGACGCTCATGGCCAAGAGATCGGCGGCGGACGCCTTGGCGGAGTAGAGGTAGTTGAAGAAGTTGAAGGTGTTGTTGAACGCTTTGGCATTGTTCTCGGGACGATCTGACTCGAACGAGATGGAGGCGTCCAGCCCACCAGTCCCTCTCCACTTGTCGTGTGTGATGGAGTCGTGGAAGGCGGTGCGAATCCATTCTGCGGCGTTCTGTCGGCCCTTGACATTGCCTCCCTGGGAGCAAGGAGTGACGCCTAGTTGCGATTAGCTTTCAGGTTCAAGGCCATCACGTCTGAGAAGAAGGTTCCGCACCGCTCGAGAAGCCTCGCGCGAGATATCCCGACTGCAAAGAGAAGATGTCTTCGATCTCGTCGTTTTCGTTCGGCCAGATGTACAAGGATGCCGCAGCGTAGCGCAGCACCAACAAAGCGCTGGCAAGAGTCGTGACCTTCATGCTCGCTATCGGCCGAGGGTCTGTCTCAGTAAGTGACGATACTTGCTTCGAAGCCTCCCTTCTCCTGCCCTTTTCCCTCTCGGGATTGGCGTGCAGGTCATCGCGACTTTTAAGTCCGCTTACCCAACACCCTGGTTCTCATCTCTCATCTCCCTCGTATCATTCCCTGGGAAGATTTGGTCAGCTCTGGTCGGCTAAGACAGAACTGGCAAGGGGTCCAACGGCTTCCCGGCCGAATAGAGTCCAGATCCCGGTCTGAACGAGGCCCGTGGTGGATATATGGTGGGCCGCTTGGCGCATTCTAGGCTAGCCGCCAAACTTTGAATCAGATTATCGGATGGCAACGGTTTTTATCAGATCTCTTCTTCGAGGTGACTGGTTGATGCGATCAGTTAATGCCTCGTCGCTTTCAGCGGGGTGGAGAGAGATGACAGTTTCGGGTACCGCCTCAGCTGATGATTATGATCTAGAATAGAATAGCACGAAGCTGAGAAATGAAATTAGACGAAGACTAGAGTCTTAAGCTTGTGTTGTGCGCCAAGAGTCTTGGCGCGAAAGAGAGGGAAGGAGAGAGGGCTACTCCATAATCAATACTACAATCACATGACAAAATTCTGACAGCGGCAATCGTGATGACAACACGACAACGACGCCTACTCGGGAATCCGAAGTAGAATGCTTCTGAACCAGAGTGTTCTCATGGAAAACTATTATTCGTGACTTAACTATGCGTCCCTCAAATTACCCGCTTACCCAAACTCGGTTACATTTCTTACCAACTCCATATCCAAAACAAGAAAACCAATCGCATACTCCAATCACTAAACATGTCGAGACAAATCCATTGCTGTCCCCGTTAATCCGCGCACCGCCCGTTGGTGCAGGTACATGACAATACGCTCAGCACGGAGCACCCCCCCGAGGCTATACAGCCCAGAACATTGCCGCAACTCGGCCTACATTGACCAGACATGCAGAGAAGGCCAGTCTGGCACTCGCCATCCGCCAGGCAGTTCTCCCCATTACCCTTCAGATCCGGGTCGGGGGTGCCAGATCCAGCCGGTTGGCATAGGGCGTCGATGCAGACGCAGAGCTGCGAGCTGAGAAGACAGAGGCCAACGTCCAAGCCGTTACAGGCCGCATCGTTGCTGCAGCCCGGTGGTGGATCGGAGCAAACGCCGCTCTGGCACGTTTGACTGCCCTGGCAGTTTTCGTCGGCTTCGCAGGCGTCGACGGCCGGGTTGAGTTGACAGTTGCCATTCACGCAGAGACAGATACCCAGAAGGCAAGCGTCGATGCCGAGCACGCCACCACCGCACTCATCGTTGTTACTGCAAGCTGCGGTTCCACCCCCGGTATCCGCAGCCTCGCAGAAGTTGTTGGTTCCGCAAGTTTGGCCGGTGGGACATCCTTCATCGTTTTGGCACGCGACAGCATTAGAGGTAGGTCGACATGTTCCTCCAACGCAGATGCAGTTTCCGAGGAGACATAAACCCAGGCCGAGAGTCGAACAATCGCTGTCGCTGCAGGAACCGAGGTCCACGTCCAGAATGGCATCTGGCTCACAGAAGCCATCCACTCCGCATCGCTCGCCGGTTCCGCAGGGGTTGCTGGCGTCACATGCTACTGCATCGGGGCTGGGTTGACAAGTTCCGCCGATGCAGAGACATAGTCCTATAAGGCAGAGGTTGACACCGACAGCATCACAGTCGGCGTTGCCATCGCAGGATCCGAAATCGACATCAATAAGAGCCGTCTCACAGAAACCATCGCTTCCGCATTGTTGGCCCGTAGGGCAAGCGTTGCTAGCGTCGCATGCAATTGCCTGGGGACCAGGGCGACATCCGCCGTCGATGCACACACAGAGCCCCAAGAGACAGAGTCCAACGTTCAACAGACCCTCGCAATCATCAGCGGTGCTGCATTGTCCCAATATCGGCGTTTGACAAAAGCCGTTGGTACATGACTGGCCAGTCTCGCAGTCGCTAACGTCATCGCAAGGTGTGTTATCTGGGTTCGGTTGACAGACACCTCCCACGCAGACACAGAGGCCAAGGATGCAAAGGTCGATGCTAAGAAGGGAGCAATCATCATTGGATTCGCAATTGCCGAGTCCCCCATCCTCGCAAGTATTGGTATCAAGGTTGCAGGTTTGGCCTGTCGGGCAGTCGCTGTCCGCATCGCAGAAGTCGGGAATGACCTCGCAAGTATTGGTATCTAGGTTGCAGCTTTGACCTGTAGGGCAGTCGCTGTCTGCATCGCAGAAGTCGGGAATGACCTCACAAGTATTGGTATCCAGGTTGCAGCTTTGGCCTGCTGGACAGTCACTGTCCGCATCGCAGAAGTCGGGAATGACCTCGCAAGTATTAGTATCTAGGTTGCAGCTTTGACCT
>QUZF01000171.1:0-168110 GCA_003693555.1 Coccinonectria pachysandricola
TAATAACTTTTATTAATATTATTAATTAAAGCTTAAGTCTCTTTTTATATCTAAAGCTTTAATTAGTAATATTAATAAAAGTTATTAATTAATTAAGATAAATATTTAAATTTTATAAATTATTATTTCTAAGAGTTTATACTCTTTTTAATACTATATTTATATATATAACTTTATAGCTCTACTTTAAGAGAAAACTCCTAAGTCTTAGTAATACTATACTAATAGAAGCTACTTAACATACTATAAAAGGTATAGTAGTGATAAATTTGTAATGTTTTTGCCAGTAAGTTTTACCTGTAAGTTTTACCTATATAAGTTGGCCGCTGTAAGTCACCGGCGGCAGTATAAGAAACGGCCCACTACTAGCTATGTCTCTTTTTCAACCGGTCAGTGACTTTCACTGGCGTTACCGATCAGGGCCTCATAGTGTCTGAGGTTGCGAACGCCAAGAAAAAGTGGCTATCCCCCGTACTGTAGGTCCACGGCCCACTTCCCTTACCGCCTTGATACTGATTGGCCTTATTAGTATGGCAGAATTCTCCAACCCACTTTAATTTTCCTGCGACTGCAATTATTAGGACGGAAAAAAAAAACCACTTCAGAATAGCGAGCGTGCAAACTATTCTACACAAGCTTTACTTAAGCATTGGCTAAAGATTCCAATGGCATCCCAACTGCCTTCTCGTAAACGCAAGGAGCCTTCCGCTGCTGCAAATTCTGAGAAAGACGAGTTGGACGACGTTCAACTCGATGGAGTATTTTCTCAGAGTGAAGACGAATCAGGATTCGAGAGCAGCGATGTTGAAGAAGACAACGATAACGACGACGACGACGACGACGACGAAGATGTACATAGTCAGGACGGCTCAGCTCATGCTGATGAGGGGCTTTCCCACGACGAGCCTAATTATCGAATCGTGAAGGATGCGAATGGCAACGAACGATACGAGTACGCCGAGGTAGATCCTGTCTACGACAGCGATGATTCCGATGCGCAAGGCCCCGTCAATACTATTGGAAATATCCCACTTTCCTTCTACGACTCATACCCGCACATCGGCTATGATATCAACGGCAAAAAGATTATGCGACCGGCTACTGGCGAGGCCTTAGACGCTCTGCTTGACAGCATCGAAATCCCCAAGGGCTGGACTGGTCTGACTGATCCTGAAACCGGAAAGCCTCTGAACTTGAGCAGAGATGAGTTGGAATTGCTGCGCCGCTTGCAAATGGGCGAGGTGCCTGAGGAGGGCTATGACCCATATGCAGTAAGTGGTTCTTGTAGCTTTTCATTGGGCTTAATTTACTGACATTGGTCAGGATATGGTGCCGTATTTCACCAGCATTGAGGAAAAGATGCCTCTCAGTGCTGCTCCCGAACCGAAGCGCCGATTTGTCCCATCCAAACATGAGGCCAAACGGGTTGCGAAGATGGTTCGAGCAATCAAGGAGGGTCGTATCTTACCATACAAGCCTCCGGAGGAACGACAGCGGGAGGCTGAGGAGCAGGAGGAGAATTACTACGATGTTTGGGCCAACGAGGAGCACCAAGAGCCCCACGTCATGAATGTTCCTGCACCCAAGTTGCCTCCTCCCGGTTACGATCTGAGCTATAACCCCCCTCCGGAGTACCTCCCTACGGAAGAAGAGAAGGAGGCTTGGAAGAACGCCGATCCCGAAGAGAGGGAAAAGGAATACCTCCCGGCCAAATTCAGCTCTCTTCGGCAGGTTCCTGCTTATGGAGAATTTGTAAAGGAGCGATTCGATAGGTGTCTTGACTTGTACCTTGCACCTCGAGTACGCAAAAACCGACTCAACATCGACCCTAACTCCCTTCTACCCAAGCTACCACGCCCTGAAGACTTGAAACCTTTCCCGACACTGAATCAAACGATATTCAACGGCCACGATGGCCGAGTACGATCCGTCGCCTTTAGCCCTGATGGCGAATGGGTAGCCTCTGGCGGTGACGATGGAACGGTGCGCGTATGGAGTCTCAACGGTCACCAAGAATGGATGGCCAAGCTGAGCAGTGAGGAGCCGGTCAATGCTGTGCGCTGGCGGCCGAACAAAGAAACCTTCATTCTGGCCGCTGCTGCTGGTGAAGATCTTTTCTTCATGATCCCGACTGTTGCCAGTGATTCTATCGAAAAGGCCAGTCGCACTGTTCTTGATGCTGGCTTTGGTTACGCAGCCAACGGTGCCCAGGCAACGACTGCAGATGGCGTCAAGAAGGACCCGCCTGCGAAATGGTCAAGACCAGGCAGCAAGCTTGAGGAGGTAGGCGTTTTACTTAAGGCTACCGTACGATCTACGGTCAAGGTTATCAACTGGCACAGGCGAGGAGATTTCCTTTGCTCAGTATCGCCGAGTGGCCAGCGCAGCTCCGTTGCTATCCATACTTTGTCAAAGCACCTCAGCCAGATACCCTTCCGCAAGTTGCCCGGTCTGGCGCAGACTGCACAGTTCCATCCTTCAAGGCCGCTGTTCTTTGTCGCTACTCAACGCATGATTCGATGCTATGATCTTCAAAGACAGGAACTTGTCAAAGCAATCCAGCCCGGAGCCCGATGGATCTCGTCTTTCGATGTGCACCCTGGTGGAGATAATATCATCGTCGGATCGTACGACAGGCGACTCCTTTGGCATGATCTTGACTTGTCTTCACGACCTTACAAGACCATGCGATTCCATACGGAAGCAATCCGTGCTGTCAAATATCACAAGGGTCTACCGCTATTTGCTGATACCAGTGATGACGGAACTATTCAAATTTTCCATGGCAAGGTTGTCAGTGATCTTATGGAAAACGCCACCATTGTACCAGTCAAGATGTTGCAGGGTCATAAGGTCATCAACAAGCTTGGAGTTCTAGACATTGACTGGCATCCCAAACATCCTTGGTGTCTAAGTGCTGGTGCTGATGGCACATGTAGATTATGGGCTTAAGCGGTAGAGGTAACCAAAAAATGGATGCGGCATGCATTGGAGTTTAGATCGATTTAATGGTAGACGAATATATGTTCGCTTTACAAGATTTGTATCTTGAACGCTCGAATGATACATGAGATGCCTGACAATTTTCGAATCTTGCATTGCTTCGCGCTCATGATTAGTTCATCCAAGCTCAGAAGTCATGACGTACTCTGCTAGTTGAGGATAATTCACTTGCTGAGTTAACTGGAAATAGTGTTCAAAAGAACCAAGAATCATTCATTTTCACCTAGGCTAAAGCATTTGTAATGCGGTCAGTATGGATCTCCTTTGTTTCTCGCCGTTTAAAAAAGAACTCATCCCTCCACTCCAAATCCCCCGACGGCCGAAAGTCACCCCAATTACACAAACCAATCCTTTTGTTATTCCTCAAGCGGTACATTTCTTACTACCCTTCCTGAGGTATAACTCAGTTCATATCGAACTTCACTCACAGCTCCTGTCTAGCTTTCTCAGCCTTGATCTTGGCGTTGGTCTCGGCCTGTGTCTTAGCCTCAGTAGCCTTTTGCTGAGCGACATAACCACCAATCTTGAGCTGGCTGGTGAGATAGGTCCAGCCTTGTCGGCCAAGTTCGGTAATGCGGGCGAGGACGGTGCCACTTGGAGATGAGGTACCATACTTGAAGTAGTTCGACTGCTTGCGGGCCGCAGCTTTCAGCTCCTGCAACTTAGAACCCTGAGGGACTGGGATGCCATAGCTGTCAAGGTATGCCTTAACCTCAGATTCGGTCCAGCTGTCGAAGGCCTGATCTTTGGCAGAGTCAGTAGCTGAAGACAGATAACTGGTAGCGGAAGCGTATCCAGAGCCACCGGCGCTAGAAGCAGAAGTGTATGCCGATTGAGCGGCAGAGTAGAGCTCGTCGCGGGTAGCGTCCTTCTTCTCAGCAAGAGTCTTAGCAGCATCGTCTCCATACTTGGCAAGATACTTCTTGAGGTTCTCGTAGCTGAAGTCATCAAAGGTCCAGGCAGTAAATCCAGAGGCAGCCTTGTGCGCGTTCTTACGAACAAGTGCTTGAAGCTCATCCTTCTTTGAACCCTGGGGCACGGGAATACCGCGAGCATCGAGAAAGGACTTCAGGCGGCTGTCGGACCAAGTTGAGACTGCCTTGTTGAACACATCTTGAGCGGCAAGCGAGGCACTATCAGTGGCCTTGGCGTATTGATTTTGGGCGTTGGTAGTGGCAGCACCAAAGGCAGACGAGGCGCTGCTAGCAACATTATCGCCCATAATATCGGCACGGTTCTTTCGAACCAGCGCGCGAAGCTCCTTAGCTTTGGTGCCGTGAGGTACAGGGATACCGTTCTTATCGCAGAACTCCTTGAGCTGAGACTCGCCCCAAGCATCAATAATCATATCGGTAAGAGTAGCGTAAGCAGCTTGGGCACTGGCAGTAGCAGTGGAGGCTTGCTCCTTACTTCTCAAGTAAGCAAGTCGCGAATTGCGTCGGACCGAGGCGATGAGCTTGTCACGGGACGAAGGTTGGGGAGCAGGGAAACCATGAGTATCAAGCCACTCCTTCAGGTCAGACTCGGACCATGTTGAATAAAGCCAATCACCAGGGTACGCAGTGTATTCACCAGCCTTCTTGGCAACAGTGTCGTAGTTGGCTCGGGCCTTCTGAAGCAGAGTGTCGCGCTTTCGAGGCTGGGGAACTGGGTATAGAGTTAGCATGATGCTGCAGCTCAAACTTTGACATCGGCCTGGTTTCACGTACCAGGAATTCCGTGCTTGTCACAGAAAGTCTTGAGTTGGCTGTCAGTCCAGGTATCGAGGATCCAATCCTTGACGCTAGTCCAGGCATTCTCAGCGCTATCTTCGGTCTCATACCAGTTCGCCTTGACCTGGGATAAAAGGCTGTCCTTTGTGGCAGCGGCTTCGTTCTGGGTGTCCTTGCCCTTTGCCTGCAAATAAGAGCTCAAGCTGGCGGTATCCCACTTTTTGTAAGGTGAGACAACGTAGTCATTCCAGTTCTTCTCAACAAGGGACTCAAGGTCCTTCCGGTCGGCAGCACTGGGGTATGGGATGTCGTTGTCTGAAAGCCATCGCTCGAGCTCAGTCTCGTGCCACGAGTTATACACTACATTGTGTGATCAGTACCAAATCTCGCAAAGTTTCGTATGCTAAGCAACTACTTACCAGCCTTGGAGCCGGGAATCCAAGAGCTGGCAGCGACGCCCTGGGCGGTCACTGCCGCGACACAAAGCGTGTGAAGGAACCTCATGATGAGGCTAAGCAGTAATGTTGATGTTGATGATTGAGTGGATGTAAGGAGGATTGGAATGAGATGCGGACGTGCAAACAAAGTTGAAGGAAAGAGGTTCAGATCAAGGGATGTTCAGATGAAGAAAGTGAGGGTAGAGGAAGAAGAAAGCTGGTTCTGGCTGGGATGAAGTGACAGCTACGTCGTAGAAAACATGTGGAAGGACAAGCCACACACGTATGGAATCTATCACGTCACTGGGTCGGACTGAAATCAACATGTGCGAGGAAGGCAGCTTCCTGACAGGCCCCAGCTGTTGTCCGGGCATAGTCCTCCGTAACTACAAGGTACCTACTAAGCTTCTGCACGGATGCAATGTGGCATGCGTTACATAGAATTATCCGCGAACTGAACGGTATGGAGAAGTACCCCTCGTTCTGAGATAAAACTGGAGAGGGCAGCCAAGTGGTTGAATTTTGTCTTTGTCTCGTCATCCTCATCATCATCATTGCGACAAGAATCGAGCCTTGGCTGGAAAATAAAGGCGGCGCCACGATGACGTAAACAAGACGCGCTAAGGTTGAGGCATGCTAGAGCTCACTGCCTGATGCGGAAGCTCTACTCTGTACTTCACCCACAATACTACTAGTACGTACTACGCTAGTAGACAAAATCAAGCAGATGTGCCAAACAGGTCTTTTTACTCTAGAGTAGTCCACAGAGTTTCTCAACGTTGGATGCAAGAGAGAATTTCCACGGACGGCTACGTAAGGAATCAAGTACTCCAATTACATCTTTGTCTTACTCTTTCCATTAAGTATCCTAAGTTCAAGTCCCTTTATATACGGCCTGAATCATACTTGAATGTTTCAGCGATTAGAGTAGACACTATGTTAGTCGTGCGAAGATCGTGGATCCAGAAGGGCACGAACAAAATGTTGATTTTGTAGTGTTATTTCAAGGGAGGGGAGAACTACAATTACCGCTATTTGAATATTCGCCCTTTCGTCAATCCAATCTAATCGTGTTACAGTCATTGCCGAATTCTCGTACATGAAATAGGTCTTCGGAGCAAAGTGAGTATCACCAAATAAGCATAGCCAGTGGCTACCGATTATCGCCATGTCACGTAGTGCCAAAAATAGCGAATCTCGAGTAGTTCAAAAAGCTACAACCGATGATCCATTGCTTCATTTTCCGAGATGGTGAAGATGCACAAACAATCAACCATGACGCACGATAGTGTGGTGAGAGCTTGAATTTGCTGTAGTCATAATTATTGAACAGAGGTATTTGGCGGGTGGTGTTGCATTCATCTGTGATAAACCATAGCCTTCTCTAAGCGTAGGCCCCTTACCCAGGCATATGAAACCCACATCCCCATTAATGGCCCTCGAATCCTTGACGTCTTGCGTTTATGCGTAAAAGTTGACCGTCTAATACCATCAATTAGCGACCAGCCTACTGGGATAGAAGGGTTAAACAGAGTACTCACGTCCTTTTTCTTAGCTTGCACTTCCGCAATGGCGTCGACGTAGTGCTCGTGACCAATCTGATTCTTGCCTGACCGCAGAGCAATCATACCCGCCTCCACACAAACTGCCTTGAGCATGGCGCCTCCAAACTCGTCTGTGCTTCGAGCCAGTTCGCCCCAGTTCACGCCAGGGTCAACTTTCATCTTGCGTGAGTGAATCTTGAGGATTTGGGCTCGAGCCTCCTCGTTAGGAAGCGGGAACTCAATCTTTCGATCTAAACGTCCGGATCGCAAGAGGGCAGGATCGAGCACGTCGACACGGTTAGTCGCAGCCAAAACCTTGATTCGGTCATCGGAGGCGAAGCCATCCAGCTGGTTCAGAAGTTCAAGCATTGTCCGTTGAACTTCTCGATCGCCACTTTTCTCGCTATCAAATCGCTTCGTACCCACGGCATCCAGTTCATCGATGAAGATAATCGCGGGGGCCTTCTCCTTCGCAAGGGCGAAGCAATCTCTAACCAGCTTCGCGCCGTCACCAATGAACATTTGAACGAGTTGAGGACCAGCTAACTTCAAGAAAGTAGCATCTGTTTGCGCAGCACACGCCCTTGCCAGCAGCGTCTTTCCGGTTCCGGGAGGTCCATACATCAGAGCACCTGGTAATATGTTAGCTTCAGCTGCAATCTCTGTAAGTAGCTAACGTACCCTTGGGGGCTTTAATGCCAATCTTCTTGAATCGTTCTGCCTCTTTCATGGGCCAAACAATGGCCTCCACCAGCTCCTCAATCTGCTTATCAAGACCACCAACATCTGTATATTGTTCCGTAGGCTTCTCGTCAACCTCCATTGCCTTCACTCGGCTGTCGTATTCGGCAGGTAGCGTGTCCAGAATGAGATAGGAATCCTTGTTGACACCGATAAGATCAGCCGGCTTTAGCTGGTCAGAGTCCACAAGACCGATTAACGGCAGAAAGATAGTTTGGCGGGTAGAAGTCTTGATGACGGCTGACTTCCCCACTCGCGTGGCATCCAAATCAATATTGGCGCCCTCCTCGGACGATTCGGCGGTTGGGTCTAGGTCGAGCAGCTCTACAACGTTTCCGACGAGATATGGGAGTTGCCTGTTACTCGAGGTTAGACTGTACTGCTGAACACAGATGCGCCATTAGAGTGGTCTTGCCTGTTGTTCGCGATCTTGTCCATATTCTCCTTGATCTTCTCTCCCATTGCAGCCTTTTCGTGTGATAATCGAGAAAGCTCACTCTTCATAATTCTTGAGTCGTTCTCGAGCAGGCGTTTGCGGGTTTGGATGTCTTGCGTGCTCAGACCCAAGATCTCTTCATCAAGGATATCGTCATCCTCCTCGGCGTCTTTCATATCGGCATCGCCATTGTCGTGCTTCTTCTGATCCTTGTCGTTACCTTCGCGCTTCTTGTCCTCCTTGTCTCGGCGATCAAGATCATCGAGCTCCTCGAGGGTCGACATTGTAAGGATTCGGTAAATTCAGATAGGTCTAAACAAGAAAACAAAGGTTTCGTAGCCTTGTACAAGATGCACGATAGTGAACGGTGTGGTTGAAGTGCAATGTTGGTCGAATTGCTATGGTGAATTAGAAGGTTGAAAGGGAACTGTAAGGAAGGCTAGCAGGCAGGCAGTCGAGTCGGCACGTAATTCATCAGCTCGGCGGCGAGCCTTAGTGTACCGCAGCTTTGGAGTGGGACCCACACTATTCAGTCCGGGCACGGCGGTGGATTGATCCGATGCACGAGCCACATTGGCGCTTCTCGAACTAATGATTGTGCATCCAAGGAGCGAGGCATCGTGTAATTTTTGAATTCGGCGACGAGAGAGGATAAGCGAGCAGTCACCATCAGCGTAGGTTCAATGCACCACTGACTCAACTAATTGGCTAATACTCAGGATATAGAACTATGGCGCCTCGAATATCCAGAGCCGCAGTGCCCAGCCTGCGCCAATTGCGAGGGGAACTTCATCACGCTCAGAAGTCATGGGCTGTCTTGGCTCGCGACCTATCAACCTCCCGAGGCAATTCGGCAGCCGTCGCCCCTACGTCTCCCTCCACTATCGTTCGACCGCCTGTCGACCATGCGCCTTCTACAAAGCCACCAAGCGCTCGACCAGTTGAGACGAGGAAAAGTCAAATGATCAGGACTTACACCTCGCTACTTCGCACAACCCCTTTGATCCTCTTCTTCCAGCATAGCAACTTGACTGCCGTTGAGTGGTCGGCTGTGCGAAGAGAACTGAAGAAGGCATTGAGTGCAGTACCACCTCCTACCGCTGCTCCAGGTACCGAGCCTCTTGACATTACCCCCCTTGTCCAGCTTCAAGTTATGCGGACAAACATGTTAAGTGTGGCCATGAAAATCGTCGAATTCTACAACCCCGAGACTGCTGCCTCTTCGGCAAATACACCCAGGACATCTCGTGGTCCTCTCGTCCATGATTTATCTCAGGCCGCCTACCAAGCGATCAAAGATGCTGAGATTCCCGCCGACTCGGCCTACGCTGAAATCGAGCCACTCCTTGTCGGTCCTCTTGCTGCTCTAGTGGTGCCGGCTGTCTCGCCTGCCCATGTCGCTGCTGCTTTGAGCGTTCTTGCTCCTATTCCCGGAAAATTCCCTGCGCCAACGCGAAAGAAGAGCCCCGGTTATCACGACCCCATCTGCCAAAATGGTCTTGCTAAATTGCTGCTGGTTGGCGGCAGGGTAGAGGGCAAAATCTTCGACCAGGCTGGGGTCAACTGGGTTGGAGGTATTGAGGGAGGCATGGATGGCCTGCGTGCCCGACTCGTATCCATCCTCCAGGGTGCTGGTCTAGGCATCACAAATGCGCTTGAGGGGCAAAGTCGCAGCCTGTGGCTCGCCCTTGAGAGTCGAAAGACTCAACTCGAAGAGGAGGCGAATCCCAGAGAAGCAGAGAAGGATGGAGAGTAAGATGATTATGTAACGATTCAAAGCGCGGCGAACGAGATGTCCGGATAAGGTGCACTGTAATCTACCTGTATGAACGAAAATAGATGTAGCAAGGAAGCTGTACAGATACGAAACTCATTCCAGATGTTGCATCGCAGCGCGGTGCCTTCTTCTTCTTTTATATATATATCTCCCTCCTTTACTCTTTCACGGTTATAGACCTCAGTTGGCCTGCTTTAGCTAAGTGCTTCGGGAAGATCACTTATTTTCATCGACTAGCCCATTGTTTTCAGTCCGGTTAGCGAGGCTTTCTCTAAGATGAACAACCAGAAAATTATAACCGTAATCGGGATTTCCATCATAGAGTTTCAACTATGAATCTCAAACCATCAAGTTCGATCGCAGGGTCCGAACCAATATACTACTCTAGTTATGTTAGAGAGACTAGACCAGCCACATGCGGCTGATAACCTCCGTGGCGCATGGCTTCTCGAGACACGGTGCGCAGCGCACGAGCTACTGACCTGATCCGCGCTACCAACGACTCAACAGCTACTGTACAATAGAACATCTAACCCGCGCTCCTATAACCTCCCACCTTACTACAGTCGTGGCAACAAGCTCTACCTCGCAGCAATTTCAAAGAGCCGCACCATATCTTCTATCTTTAAAGCTCCCATCTTTCCAATCACAGACAGCTGCTTAACCAGCTTCGGACACTGCTCTCAAGGTCGCCGTTACATAACTGGGCATAATTCCTCGCACTTATACTACCTCATCTCATCTCATCTCATCTCACCTCCCATGGACTTCGCACCGTACCAATCCTCTCCACCAGAGCATTCTCGCGTGGCATCGCCCGAGTACGCTTCACCCCGGCACTCATACGATATTCGGCGCTCCTTTTCCCCAAATACCACATCTCCCCCTCTACAGCACCCTCAACCTCAAAGAGGATGGAGTGGCTTTGAAGGTGCAGGCTGGACTGCGGGCGTCGACAACAACAGCGGCAGGGCTTTTGGTGCATCAACATCTGAGACGATACCCGGAGCGTATCCTGCCGAAGTTAGCGAATTCGATAGCAGCTTGGGTATGCGTCTGGACTATGAAGCGTCCTTGGCATACCTAGCTCTTCCTCCACTTGGTCCGATTGCCTTGTTGATCTTGGAACGAAACAGCGATTATGTGAGGTAAGAGAATCTTACAATATCTGCAAAGACCTTGGTCTTATAGAATCCAATCTTCCTCCAGAGATTGCCATCAACTGACACGAATATTGCATAGATTCCATGCCTGGCAATCTGCTCTATTGTTTACTGCGATCATGGTGTTCCACCTGGTCTTTTCATGGTCAAGCTTTCTCAGTTGGTTCTTCTTCTTGTGCGATTTAGTTCTAATCGCCGCCTTAACACTACGTGCTTATAGAGATGCCGAGATTCTGGACAGGTGAGTTACCTTTCTTTCAATGAACAGTGCCAAAGCTCACGCAAGTACCAGATATGAAGTGCCTTTTTTTGGTGCTCTAGCGAGCAGGTTTCTCGACGATGAATGAGTGATGATGAAGTGACCATAACAGAGTTGCGTGAATAGGTAGCTGGTTGCTTGTTTCCGTTCTCTTGTTTTAAATACCCCAACCAAGCTACTTTCTACTCATGGTCAATTAAACTTCTGTTGCTTACTCACTTTGTCATGGATTAGACTCCAAACTCCTACCGGCAGTTTTAAACCATTACATTTGACTTAGACCTAAAACCAATTGAGCTTTTGGACGACTTCCAAGCCCACACTGGGTTTTCAACTCTATCTGGCTAAAACACCCTTGACCTTCCCTTTCAGTGTAGGCTTTGGTTCAAAGGCAACTACCTGAATCTTGTTCTTCTCTGTGCTGCCTGTCTCCAACCACTTCTCAAGCAAGTCGTTGCTTTCCTTTGGTTTGACACGATTATCTCGCGTTCCGATTGTGATATGAGCGATGCGATTGGCACATTTCCACTCGTCGCTCTTGCCAACCAAGCGGACGACGACAGCCATGATACGATCATCAAAGACCACCTTAGAATAGTCAGCGATATCATTCAGATTGTCAGAGAGAAAAGGGCCAGGAAAAGACACATGCATAGTAAACTTACCCGTTCTAGTTCAACATCGCAATCGCCAAGGTTTCCATCAGGAGTGCCATTTGCTTCCGCTTCTGCTTGCAAACTCATATACTTCTGCCATAATTCAGGATGCTCTCTGGAGCGGGCACGATGGAGCAGTGTGACATGAAACTTCGGCTGCACTCGACGCGTCTGCTTCAGTTGCTTGTAGAACCGTGACGCGTCAGGGTCGCAAACCGAAAAGGTCCTCTCAAGTGCGGAGTTGATTGACTTAGTGTCGACAACAACAGACATGTACTCGAGCTGCTGCTTCTTGTTCTTCTTCTGGCTTCTATCCTGCTGTTGCTGGTTATCAACTCCTCCCTTCTTGCCTCGTTCTGGTATATCATGTCTGAAGTCTGGCTTGTAGCCCAATGCGAATTCGATAGCTGCGTCCAGCTGTTCAGGTCCAGGGACTTCTTTGACCAGGTTAGGGAAGATCTTGTTGAGTTCCTTGACAGTCGTTTCGAGATTCTGGCGGCTTCCGGCCGTCGGATCGAGGTCAATGAAGGCGTCAAATCCATCGTCAGGGCGAGAAAAGGGGTTACAAGGCTCGAATCTGTTGATGAATCCCTCCATGACTCCGATGAACTTTTTTTGGTCGGATGCGGCATGTATAGTTTGGTGATCATCGCCCCGATCAATAATTCTTTGCTGGGTAATTCGTCTGATTTCGTCGATGGACTCCTCGTCATGCTTGAAATTAAGACAAACTAATTTCGCCATGCTGTGCTGGAGCTTTACATCTGTAATGATCTGCCTCCTCTCATGCCTCTGCGCGTTATTGCGATCAGCTGTAACTACAGGATGGCTCCTCAGCTGGTCGAGAACAGCCTTGGTAAACCGAGGCGGCCTGCCTTTACCGGAGATGTTGTCATTTTGAACATGTCCCCATCCAAAGAGATGCGTCAAAGCTTGTGCAATGCTAGTCTTGCCACATCCGATGGTAGCAATAGGACAAAGAATCACATCCCCGGTCACCTCTGTCATGACAACGGAACTTGCTTCCTCCATGTTGGCCGCGTCAGATCCCTTGAGGTTCTTAAAGGCCAAGAAGTCATCACGCAGCTGGATGATACCGTGGTTTTGATTGTAAGCTTGGGCTAGCTTAGGATCCGCTGCAAGGCGCTTCCGAGCATACAGGAGGTATTCCTTGGTGATGGGAACATGCTTCTTGAATTTCGGCTCCTTATGGGAAATCAGGGCCTTTGTGCACTCACGCCACTGGCGGTACATCAAATAGGGCTCTTCGAACTTGAATTTGAAGAACCAATCCTGATAAGGGAGGGTGGTAGTGTCCTGGGTCATCTTGCAACGAATGACGAAACCCTCAACATCTCGACCGTCGTGTGCACCGCTTTCAGCAGCCTGCTCCAGGAAATTCTTGACCTCGTCAATATCATTCATGACGGTCAACCCTACCTTGCGGAATCCCCACTGGTCGGCAAAGTCTTGGACCAGAGGGCTTGGGTAAGTGGCAAACTCGGGGACGTTGAGATTGATTCCATGAAGATAGAGTCCGGCTTTATCGGGGCCATAGGCTAGAATGTGTTCTTCGAAGGAATCATCGCACAACTCAGCCACAGCCGTGACATTCCGTTGCCGGAGCTCTCGTGCCAGGTCAGCTTTAGTCTTGCCGAGCGCAGTGAGCTGGCGCACTATTCGATCCTCGCCTGCACTTGCATGGCTAAGTTGAATATCGCTTCGATCACCAGTGGAGTGCTTGCTACAAACGATGAGGGTATCGTCTTCGAGGCCTGCGATGAAGATGATGCACCCGTTTTCCTTGAGTGTGAGCTCATAGGGACCCTGAGTTCTTGTGAGGATATTCTTCCATTTAGTCTCGGGAACTTCGTCAACGTTGAAGAATTTGTCGTAGCCTCGGACCGCGATTTCAGTCGTTCCCCCCCTCTTGGCTTTGGTTGTGAAGAGTCCGCGTGCATAAGTGGGTAGATCGGGTCGCTTGTAGTCCCAATCCTGCATCCGCCACGAGTCAACCTGGATGCCATCTCGGGAACCCCTAACGTTGAAAGTAGTTTTCTTGACGGCAAACCCTCCACGTCGTTTCTCCTTCCGGGCCAGTTCGAGGGCCGCAACCATGCGGGAGACCTCCTGCGTGTCTTGTGGCACGAAGGGTACCTTCATAGTTTTGGAGTCCATCGTGAATGCAAGCAAGGTGCGTATCCGACGTAGTCAAAGGTTGTTTTGGTACGGTCTGGCGGCACTTTGCTTCTCTCTTCGGCACCAGCTTGACAATGTTTGAGTTCTGGCGATGCGGGAGTATGAATGAGGTGAGTTGCTGAGAAGGGCGCCTGTTTCTCGTTTCTGTCTTGAAGCTTTTGTTTGCTTTCTCGGAAGTATTTTAGGTAGGTACTTCCAGAGCGCCTTTCTCTCAACCTTATAAAGAGCACGAGATCGGGTAGGGACGTCTTTTTGGTTTATTTAGAAATTTCGGGGAAATGAGTAACGTTAGTCATGCCACACGTCAAGTGGGCGAAAGACTGTGTAACTAATGAAGAGAAGTCCCGGTGAGTCAGACCGGGCAACAAAACTGTCGATTATAAGAGTCACAGGGGAACAACTCGTTTGCTTTTTTTTTTTTTTTTTTTTTTTTTTAAAAAAAAAAAGTAGGTTGTTCACAACCAACGAACTGTTTGTGTGGCGCAGAAATCTCTAAATGCGTGATAAGAGGGTCTCGAACCGTTAAACAGAAAGCTTCAAGCTAGGAAGGTACAACGCGAGATCCGCACAGTACTACGCAGGTCCAGTAGTAAGTTAGGGTACCTGAAGATTCCTAGTTAGTAATTATTCAGGTGCCTATCCAGATATGGAGATGGCAGCGAAAATCGAGTGTAAGTAAACAAGGGCCGTATTTTCGAGGGCCGTTACGAGGGATTGTACAGCCAGCCTGTAGTAGTTTGCCCCCACATCTGAAGTTGCGCTTGGAGTACCATCCAAAATTCTTCAACTATTCCCACCAACATCACATCACGCCTTCATTGCAAAGCCTATCACAGAGGCTGTCAAATCTCGATCCCAGCCTTTCACGAACTTCGCCGATGACACAATCAGGTGATCTAGAAAACCCTCGACATTCAAGCCCACACTATTCGGCAATGGCACCTTCGCAAAACCCGTACCTGTTAGCAGCTGATAACAACCCCGCGCTGTTGCCCCTCCTTCGAGAGAACCCGGCACTCGCATCATCGCAAGATGAACATGGTTACTCTCTTGTTCATGCCGCCGCGAGCTACAATCACCTCGACCTCCTGAGGGTCCTAGTCCACGAGCTCAACGTCGATGTCAATATCAAGGATGAAGACGATGAAACCGCCCTTTTTGTTGTTGAGACGCAAGATGCTGCCCAGGTATTGGTCGAGGAGCTTGGTGCCGATCCTAAGCATAGGGGTGCAGAGGGATTAACAGCCAGAGAGAAAATTGAGGCTGAAGGTGACTTTCCTGCCGTTGCTGCGTACCTTACCCAAGTGGAAGCAAAGCAGAACGACGACATCGCGGCAACCGCAGCCGACATCTTGCCTGAGGACATTCCCCCGCCTCCTGAGGGATTGTCCGTCCGCGTTGGTACTATGGATCAAACTGAGGAGGTTCCTGAAGTGGCCGATCCCGAGTTTCGACGACGCATTGAAGAGCTGGCCCAACGAGCCGACTTTGACACGCCGCAAGGTCAGGCAGAACTGCGCACGCTAGTTGAAGAGGCCATCTTGGGCGAAGGTATTGGTAACGATAGGAGTGTTCGGCCCAAACAAAACTAGATATTTTACTCTGAACTTTTGATTTCCCAAAGAAAATATCGTTCTGCAGCCATCGGGGGGCGAAGGAACACTACCTCATCGCCTTGGCCGGCTGCGACCTTGGAGAAGCAGGTAGAACTTAGAGAAAACCAGGTTCCAGAGGGACAGGAGGACAGGGTGTCAATGAGCAACCCTCTAACCCAACTCTCAGACATGAAGCCCTGCCAAGTTAGCTTGCACACCGAAATCTCGGTGACAGCATTCCCTGGTACGCTGTACCGTGATAAGTACGGGTCAATGTCATCATGAGCTTCTATACGGGGACTTTCGAGCCGAATGAGTGAAAGCCACTCATAACAATCTGTTGCCGTGTCTTCGAGGGCTGCACGATCAGAACAATTTGATTCTTCAGTGCAAAAGTTCAAGCAGGCCTGATCGACGACCATGTCTTCGATCTCACCTGGTGATGAGGCAAATGTGATCGGGTAATGCTTCTCCAATGGGTCCGGTGTGGGTGCTAGGAAGTGTTCAGCATAGTGTAGTGGCCACGGTTTATTCCACTTAGGAAGGCTCACTTGTGTCTGAGGTGTTGCAAAACAGCCATGCAATACGCTGGTTCAAAACGTTCTTACAGGCATAGACTAATCGATCGAATCCTTTTTTGCCACGCACCATTGCTTGGTCCTTGAGGTCTAGGGACACCACTAATGACTTGGTTAGTACTAGAAGTATTGTTGATCCGTAATATTATCTGACTTACCCCAGCGAGACTTCATGCCTCTACCTCCTTTGGCGCCGTAAGGTTTGCCTTGCAGTCCTGTTCGTTCATACGTCTCTTTGTCCAGATATAAATGCAAACATCCTGCATGTTATCAGCCTAATTAGTTCAAGCATAAGAACGATTCTCATCACCTTTGTGTAACGTGAATAGGTTTCCGATGGTCACATTTCCCTCTGAAAGCAGAGTGATGTTTCCTAAACATGTCAATAACAAAGGCTACACAAACTCTGAATAATCGGCAATGCATACCGTTCTTTATATATTCTGTAAAAAAACCACCCTCTAGAATGTCGCCTAGTGTCATTGACACTTTGGCATACTGTGGTGGCTTGCGCGCCGTGACGACTTTCTCTTTGACTTTTTCGTAAACAGCTGTGGGTATGACTAACTCGACCTAGTATTGTTAGAAGTGCATTTGATCGGATGGAAAGTGAGTGTCTGCCTTATGTATAAAATCCTGTGATTTGATTGATGTCCACGGTTTGCCCTGATGCGGCGCCTGCTCAGGGTCGACATAGCTCATACTGCCATAGGTGACAAAGCATTTTGGCGTTTGGTAGATCGCAGGAGCTGGCGAGGATATCATTTTCGAGGCTTCTAGAACAACTTTTAAGGCAGGCTACTCTTTTTTAAATTCGAGGCTGGTTTAGACGGAAATAAGAAATCACATTGAAGTATTTTCTTACAGTTGACGCCAAACGAGACGGAAGGTCCAAGTTCTGAGTCGGAGCATTGTCGGCAAATTAGTGGCAGCTGTTGGGGGGAGGGTTTATTATATTGGATCTCCCACTATCAATACCTGCCAGAAGAAAAAAAGAACTTTTATTTGACTCTCAAATTAGACTTCCATTACGAATCAGAATCGGTCACTTGCCGCTCGGGGGTCTTTATTTTTGGTTCTGCACTATCACAGTATTGGATAGGGAAGTCTTGCTCAACCGTTCTTTCTCAGAGCTTTTCGAGGAACCAAGAACCTTCTTCAAGCAATACAACACTGTTCTCTTGCTGAACTTGACTTCACGTCGATTCTCAGCCTCGAAAACTTTCATTCAATCCAAGCGAGGCTGCCTTCTCGTCTTTATGTAAATAGATCTACTGCAGAGCACGACAAAAGCTTTGCATGATGGATTTCCTTATAAAATTCGCTCAGGCCCATGAGACGTTCCGACTCCCTGAAATCAAGTCGCTCGCGATTGTCGAGGGACTGGACATGGAAATCATTGAATACAGCGTAGACGTATGTCTTACCCCATTGCGAAAATCAATTTGATACTGACCGCATTCAGTCTCCATTCTGTGTTGTACGACTACCATCAGCCGAAGCGGCCAAGAGACTAATTAAAAGATCCGTTCTGGCGCAAAACATCAATGAGCTATGGGGCTCAGGTCTTACGCTTGAGGAAACACACGAGGCAGTGAGAAAGAACACCGAGCATCTGTGGCCTCAATACAAGACCACGTCGTTCAAGTTCGAGGTCGACGCTTATCAAGGCTCACGATCCAACGCAAAGAGACTGGAACTTATCAACTCGTTCCGCTTTGTAGGCTTTACGGGACCAGTCGAAATGAAGACTCCGCACAACCTATTCACTCTCTTCGAGCATTGGACATACGATAGTGTCCCTCTGAAAATCCAAAATCCTGAACGAATGTACCTTGGTCGATTCCTCAGCAACTCCTCACGCGACATAATCTTCAAGCTAGATCTCAAGAAGAGGGGATACATTTCTACGACCAGTATGGATTCCGAGCTTGCTTTGGTGACAGCAAACATCGCCCTCGCCGCTCCAGGAAAGCTCTTCTATGATCCATTTGTCGGGACGGGCTCCTTCCCTATTGCTTGTGCTCAGTTCGGTGCACTGGCATGGGGCAGTGACATTGATGGCCGGAGCATACGTGGCGAAGGCGGAAAGAAGAGTTTGCAGGGCAACTTCGAGCAATATGGGCTCGGCGCCTGTCTAGGTGATGTCTTTTCAGCAGATCTGACACATACGCCCATCAAGTTACGGCGGTGCTGGGACGGAATCGTCTGCGATCCACCGTATGGTGTGCGAGAAGGGCTGAGAGTTTTGGGTTGCAGAGACCCAGAGAAGACTCCCTGGCTAATCGAACAAGGAAAGGTAAAGGGAATGTGAGTCTCAAGTTCCCATGACCGAACGCGATGATGGGCTGACAGCGTAGGCGACCGGACTACGTACCACCAAAGAAGCCCTACAGTTTCTTGGCTATGCTCAATGACATTCTGTCGTTTGCATCTGAAACTTTGGTAGATGGTGGAAGATTGTCTTTCTGGATGCCTACAGCAAATGATGAGGAGCAAGAGATCCCCGTGCCGACCCACCCTTGCTTGAAGATTGTTCACGTCTGTGTTCAGCCGTTCAATAAATGTAAGCAACGATAAGGCACAAACTGCCTTCCACATTGACTGTAGGGCAAGCTAATACTTAATATAGGGTCGAGAAGACTCATCACATATAGTCGATTACCCAGTTCACAAGTTTCACAAGAAGCCTTAGAGGCATATGCCACACAGAGACGGGTCACACCGAACGGAACGACTGCCGACGAACTGAATCCATTTCGACGTGGATACTTCAACAAGTTTGAAGCTAATGAATAGAGCAATAGAGTGCCACAAACCTTGCTTGGTCCACCGAATATACCCTGATACATCTTGTTAATGAAAGGATCCAAAAAAGCCCACCAAAGATACGAGCGCCAACGCTTCCCATACGGCAGATTAGTGAGACTAACTCCCATTTAAGCGTAATGTCATTCTACTATTGACCCTTATTTAGTAAGCCTACCCAAGTCAAGTGAGGTAGTACTTCGATCAATGACTGTTAAATATCTTGTTTATCGGAACTCGGTGGCAGCAAAGCACCCATGGTCCGGAACATGCTTCAGTTCCAATTGTTGGAATCTAGGTGAGGGTTAGCAATCGCTGAGGATAGTGGCAGCGGATCAAGACTCACTTTTCGCTCTTGGAGTGAAAATAAATGCCACTGACTTCTCCCTTGGACTGATTGAAGCAAATGTAGTAGAAGCCTTCGAAGCTTGCACCTGTAATCGTGCGTACACGATGGTCAGGGACCAAGAAGTGCTCTTTCCATCTCATGAATATGCTCTCCCTCTGGGCAAAGTCCCGAATAGTTACAGGACCCTTACGAGCCTGCTTCTGAAATGGGCGGAAAGCGTTGAACTTAGCCCAGTGGCTGAGGTCGACTTTACTGTTGGCGCCCCAGTCGACGTGCTTGGTAAAAAAATTGTACTTGGTTCCAATAATCTCCCCTTCAAAATATGTTGTCAGGGTAGGATGATCTTCAGTAAGGCCTACAAGAGAGATTAGCAAGGTCAAAGATTTGTGTAGCGGATGCAGTTTACCTTGAATGCGCAGATAACCACAAAGAAATGATTCCCGCATGTCTACGTGCTTGATTTCAACCTGAACATCGTAAACCTGCCTTTCTGATTGCTGCGTGCCACGAAATCGGCTGCCTGCACGAAGGAAGGACGAAGGTGCAAACGGAAGAAGCTAGGCTAGTCAGCATTTTGTCTTTGCAAAGCCAGACATCAACCTAGTACTTACTCGCATGCAAGAATAGTCGGGACCCATGGATGGAGACCAAAGCTCGTCTTGCTGTGCATCGACATCATAGAGCTCCAGCTCGCGATTTGGCGAGAGCCTACTTTTTGTGTGTACAGGCGGCTGCGTCTCAGAGCGAATCGCTTGCTGACGGGTATCTGATGATGTGCGGCGTGGCTGATTTCCGATCTCGGCATCGCAGCTTTTGGAAACTTCGACATCTGTTCCCAAAGGAGCGGATGAAAACTGCGAAGTAGCAATTGATTCTGGCTGCGGTGACAGTGTGGTAGATCTTGAAGTTGTTTCAACGGATGTCGGGCGATCGGTCACGTCGGCGGTAGGTTCTTCGGGAACTTGCGACGATTCAACAGTTGCAGTAGAATCATCTTCATTGGGGAGTGCAGCGTCGTGTTGTACCGCCATATCGGTATGATCATGTACTGTTTCATGCGCCTGCCAGAGGGGATGAGCTGGTATCTGCACGTCGTCGGGACACGTCGAGAGACTGTGAGACCTCGATAATCTTGGATCCGGGGGCGGATTGTCAGATGGGGTTGGCATGTTGAATCAAGTCAACAGTCGATTGACGAATATGGAAGCAGGACGTAGCGAAGAAAAGTAGTTGATTTAATCAAAGACCTAGGCGATGCAGTATGGGAATAAATCGGTCGAGAAACGGGCGCTGGTTGGAGTCGTGAGAGATTGAGACTAGCAATTCACCGCAGCAGACAGCGATCTGTGACAAAGACCATGGGCCTTGACAGACTTCAAAATCCCTGGCGCATCAACAGGCCTTCAGAAAGCCATAGGCGTGCCCATCACGGGGAACAACGAAATCGATAGTATAGTCAGTTTGGCAAAGAGGAGAGTGTTGGGAACGGCTCAGGGCGGCGATAGCAAAATCAGTTTGATGGCGTAAAAGGTCGAGAACAACTATGGTGATGGAAGGTTTGGAGGTTGTCATGGTGAGATCAAGAAGACGACAAAGCCGCCGGCGGCGACGACACCAACAACTATTAGAAGAGCGAGACAGGCATGATTTAGACTCGTCCAGGCAAGCCAGGGCAGGAACCTTGTAGGGGAGCCGGCACGATTCACTGAAGAAGGTACCGCTGAGCCCACTATCAACCCACCTAACCCGCTCAATGGACCATTCTATTTTAGGCTTTCAACGCAGATTCCCCGTAATTCTATACTGAGCTGCAGGGTAGTTTGGCGAAATCATGATTTACATACGATATCTAATAGACTTAGCTATACGTGCAGTAATTTCGTATTTTCAGTCTTTAGTCGTTTAAACACCCAGTGGGGATTGCGAACCAAGTTCCAGCAAACTTCATGGCCATCTTCCAGCTACTCACTTCAGATCTCAGGCTGTTGAAAAACGCGGCTTATGAATATCACCCCACGTTCTTAGTAAAGGTAGGTGGGTGCTAATGACTTGCCAGAAATTTCCTTGATTCGGCACTGCAGCGTGTTTGCAACCTGCAGCTATTAGAGGGCAACTGCATGCAGAAACAGATCGTTGAACGGTGTATGCCCGTCGGTGGGGCTAATAAATCGTCTGACTTTGTGCAGGCAATGCCCGACTGCCACGCCTACTAACGACCACTTTCTAAATCGCATGTCGCGGGCTCTCTTAAGGCTGTACAGACACACCTTTTATTTCAATTCTGCTGATCATGACTCATGTGTGATTTATTGAGTTGAAGCTTGCCATCGAAATCTTTCTTTCGTTGTGGCCATGAGAATTTGCTCCAAATCCATGTAATCGAGTTACTGTGGCAATAACTTGACCCTGTGGATTGAAAGGCAGTGTTCGTACGTATATCATCATGTATGACTGCAGAAAATGGAGCATGGAAATTAGCACTTTTGATATTGGCCGAACAACCCATATACGCTTGGCAGAAACAATTTGGTAATCCTCATCGTATCAACTTGATGAATAAACACAAATTCTCAGGGTTCGTTATCCCCGATACCCGAAATGCCCTTTTTTCCCGTCATCACCATCACAGGGTATCATCAACATCCTCATCGCTGGCCCAGCAAATGAACATCCCTAGATGGGCTTAATCTTGAAGTGCAACGCGATCAGACTGAAGACGAGAGCCTTTAAATCTTGAACAAGGTAGTAAAATACTCGCAGGCCCTCCGGGTCTGCTGATTCCGTCACATCAACCAATGAACCTATCTTGGCCGTCTACTGCGTGTTAGCCTATCTTTTTGATCAGTCATTGTGAAGATTTCGACCGACCTCAAATGCAATGTGATCATTTCCGATCCGAATCTCCAGCTCTTGTCGGCCATCCTTGTTCTTTTGGGGCCACTTGGAGTCGTCTTCCCTACATATGGTGTTAACATATATCCGATCAACATGTGTAGTTGGGATCGGGTACTTTGTAATTTCGCTCGTCTTGATGATGCGCTTGATCTCGTCCACTACCACAGAGCTAACACACACTATCTTCTGTCAGCAGTTGCAATCGGCGAAGGGAATGGCAGTGTTCCTACTTTCTTTACGGATTAGGCTATCGTTTCGGTAGTTGGAGTTGTTCGCATATCGAGCTACTGCGCTGCGGCCGTCGCCAACGACTCGGAAGTCGAATTCTGTGGTTGATTACGATCAGTACTCGATCGCAAATCAGGATGTGCGCGCGGAGTGTGCGAACCTAGAAATTCGTGACCGAACCGGCCCATATGGCCGGAGCTATGTAGCGAATTAGCATGCTTTTGAACACTTATTAAGAGTCAATGCTTGGACTTACTAGTAACGCAAGTAAAAAGGCTCATTTGTGGTTGACATCTCTGCTTTATACTGGCTTCGTATTGGAGAATAATAGTTTCAACATCCCACAAGGCTGGATGTTCAGAGAGAAAGCTCCCATGATACAAGGCAAGACGCACGGTCCAACATTGGTGGGGCTACTCCAAAGGTGCTTGTCGCGCATGCTAATCATCCCTAGCGCTCTCACGTGATATCGCTCTACACACTTGCTAAGTGCCACCTATTCGACATTGCTGTGCTGGACAGATATTCCTGAAGCTCGAAGTTGTCCTGGAAGAGCTGGTATCGGATCACTATCTTTTTAGGGAATCTGGCAATCTAGTCGCCAATTGCTCTCCGTAATCTTCTCGACGGATGGCCCTGGCGGATCCTTGATTTTTTTCACTTTATACACATTTCACTAAGCTGTAGAGCTCCAAAGTACCGACGAAGAAGAGCCCCTGAGCTGAGTCGACTCCCCCCACCGCCGACTTAACAGGACGACCCTCGATTCCACATCGGGTGCCCTTGGAGCCACGTCCCATTTACAACAACTGACTTCACCTACCGACTGCTGTCGGCGACGCTTTCCATTATGTCTGGTTTTCTTGAGAGCACCTACAGCCTTGTCCACCAGGACAATGCTGCCGATGTTCCTACCGTCTCTGATCTGCGTATGCAGTTGGAGAAGGGGACTGACGAGACCAAGGTCGAGACCATGAAGCGCATTCTGACCATTATGCTTAACGGAGACCCCATGCCCACGTTACTTATGCACATCATTCGATTCGTTATGCCCTCCAAGTATAAGCCGCTGAAAAAGCTCCTCTACTTTTATTACGAGATCTGTCCCAAGCTCGACAGCACTGGCAAGCTGAAGCAGGAGATGATCTTGGTCTGGTACAAAACTAAACTGTCAAGGTTACGTGAACACAAGGACTGATGAGGCGAGATAGTAACGGTATCCGGAACGATCTTCAACATCCCAACGAATACATCCGAGGCAATACGTTGCGCTTCCTTTGCAAACTGCGGGAGGCTGAGTTAATTGAACCTCTCCTGTCTTCGGCGCGATCCTGCCTCGAGCACCGACATGCCTACGTTCGAAAGAATGCCGTCTTCGCCGTTGCTTCCATCTACTCGCACTCGCCTTCTTTAATCCCCGATGCGCCTGAGCTGATCGCCACCTTCCTTGACGGCGAGACCGATGCCACATGCAAAAGGAATGCCTTTGCCGCATTGGCCAGCATTAACCATGATGCTGCGTTGATCTACCTCAGCTCTGTGTTCGAGGGCATTCCGAACGCAGAGGAGCTTCTGCAGCTGGTTGAGCTCGAGTTCATTCGCAAGGACGCAGTGCAAAACTCACAGAACAAGGTGCGTCCAGTGAAGGTTGGGTCTAGGAGTCATTTGCTGATCAAGGTGTAGGCGCGATACCTCCGATTGATCTTTGACTTGCTCGAAGCTGGCGCTTCGACCGTCGTGTACGAGGCCGCCTCGTCACTAACTGCTCTTACGAACAATCCTGTTGCAGTTAAAGCTGCCGCTGCCAAATTCATCGAATTGAGCATCAAGGAGGCGGACAACAATGTCAAACTGATTGTGCTTGACCGGGTCGACCAGCTCCGTAAGAAGAACGAAGGTGTTCTGGACGATCTGACCATGGAGATTCTGCGAGTGCTCTCAAGCACAGATATCGACGTACGAAAGAAGGCCCTCACCATTGCTCTTGAAATGGTTTCCAGCAAGAATGTCGAAGAGGTTGTTCTTCTACTCAAGAAGGAGCTTGCCAAGACTGTCGACCAGGAGTACGAGAAAAACACCGAATACCGGTCCCTATTGATTCACTCCATCCACCAATGCGCCATCAAATTCTCCGAGGTTGCTGCCAGCGTGGTGGAGCTCTTGATGGACTTCATTGCCGATTTCAACAACGCCTCGGCCGTTGATGTCATTAATTTCGTCAAGGAAGTTGTTGAGAAGTTCCCTAATCTTCGAACCACGATTATCACGCGCCTTGTGTCTACCCTGAGCGAGGTTCGTGCAGGCAAGGTGTACCGAGGAATCATGTGGATTATCGGCGAGTACTCTCTGGAAGAGAAGGACATTCGGGAAGCTTGGAAGAGGATACGCGCCAGCCTTGGAGAAATGCCTATTCTCACGTCAGAACAGCGTCTATTAGAGGCTCATGATGGCGACGAGAAGACGGAGGAACACATCAATGGAAACTCAAAGCCGGCCGCCCCTACAGGCTCTCGTAAGGTCCTTGCGGACGGCACGTACGCTACCGAAACCGCCCTTACCAGCCAGTCATCTGCTGCTGCCAGGCTAGAGGCTGTCAAGGCTGCCCAAAAGCCGCCTCTGCGTCAACTCATCCTCGATGGCGACTACTATCTTGCTACTGTTTTGTCATCTACTCTCGTTAAGCTGGTAATGCGACACTCGGAGATCTCTTCGGACAAGGCGAGGACCAATGCCCTTCGTGCCGAGGCTATGCTCATCATGATCTCGATTATCCGGGTAGGCCAGTCACAATTTGTCAAGGCTCCTATTGACGAGGACTCTGTTGATCGTATCATGTCATGCGTTCGCTCGCTTGCCGAGTTTGAAGAAAAGAAGACACTCGAGACGGTGTGGTTAGATGATACCCGCAAGGCCTTCCGGGCCATGGTCCAAGTGGAGGAGAAGAAGCGGGCTGCTAAAGAGGCCTACGAGAAGGCACGAACTGCCGTACAGGTCGACGACGTTGTACAAATTCGACAGCTTTCTAAGAAGAATACAACTGAAGGACTGGATGAGATTGAGGTTGATCTCGAGCGTGCAACTGGTGGCGAGTCGACTTCGGAGGATCTCTCGTCCAAGCTCAGCCGCGTGGTCCAATTGACCGGATTTTCCGACCCGGTATATGTTGAGGCTTATGTCAAGGTTCATCAATTTGATATCGTCCTCGATGTCCTCCTAGTCAACCAGACGACTGAGACGCTCCAGAACCTGTCGGTTGAGTTTGCAACCCTGGGTGACCTCAAGGTTGTCGAGCGACCCACCACCCAGAACTTGGGACCCCACGACTTCCATAACGTTCAATGCACGATTAAGGTCTCATCGACGGATACCGGCGTAATCTTTGGCAACGTGGTATACGACGGCGCCCACTCGACCGATACCAACGTGGTCATTCTCAACGACCTCCATGTAGATATCATGGACTACATCCAGCCCGCCACCTGCACCGAGACACAATTCCGGACCATGTGGACTGAGTTTGAATGGGAAAACAAGGTCAACATCAATTCTAAGGCGAAGTCACTCCGTGGTTTCCTGGATCAGTTAATGGCCTGCACGAATATGAACTGTTTGACTCCGGAAGCCAGTCTCAAGGGCGACTGCCAATTCCTGAGTGCGAACCTGTATGCTCGCAGTGTCTTTGGTAAGATGGCCCCTGTCCTGATTAATTTCTCGGAGCATGCATACTAACAAATAGCCAGGTGAGGATGCTCTAGCTAACTTGAGCATTGAGAAGGAAGGTGAGGACGGACCTATTACTGGCTTCGTACGGATAAGGAGTCGATCCCAGGGACTCGCCTTGAGCCTGGGTTCTTTGAAGGGGTTGAATAAGATTGGTTCGGCAGCTTAGTTTCGTCAACAACAGAGGTTCGTGTACTCCTTTTTGGGCTGGGGTTCCAAATTCAATGCAAGCGTCAAGACGCGCTGATCAGGCGGAGTCAGGTTGGAACAGAGCGTGTTGAAAAGGGTGTTTTCACACCAAAAGGCCAGAGAAAGGCCATCGCTAGAATCACACTTAGCAGGTTAGGTAGATGTTGAATTTAGGGCACTTTAACGACTACAAATGATGCCGTGGAAAACAGCTACATAATCTCATGACAAGAACGGTGGCGATCGGAGACCTGACTTCGCTTCTGAATCGCGCAGTACATGAATAACATTTTACAAAACTCGTAACGCTAAAAGCCAGCCAAACCCGGCAACAACAGCCTCTGGCTCAGAAATATTACGTTGGAAGAACAGAGAGTAAGGGAGGGGTATATGTGAATAGTGACTACTAAGAAACCTGCGAGAACGTGGCAACAGCTGCTACCGGTTAAAGACGAGGGCGTTTACAACATGGCCCTGCTGCCAACCTTGAGATGTGAGGGTTGTATTTTCCTTGAGCATTTTGCCCATGTAGGCTAGTCGAATCTTCTTGGTTGAAGCGAGCTGGGGCGAGGGTCAGTACCGAGCAAGTGACAAAGGAGTTTCTCGCCTGCTGATGGTCACTTACATCTGATTGTTGGGTAATCTTCTGTGTCACGGTCTTGACCGAGTCTGTTTCCCCAACACGAACTTTGATATCGCGACCATTCTCGCTTAAGCGTGCTCGAACGAGAACGTGTTCTGCTGTGTCGATTACTTTCTTGCCCTTTTCTCGCTTTGCTTCTTCGATATCGTCGTTGTCGTCAGTCACACCATCCTCGTCCTCGGCAGTGGTATCGTCCCCTGCAGTAGACCCATCGGCAATTCCTCCTGCACCGTCATGTAGATCATCACCATCCTTGACATTCTGGGGATCTGAAACCACCCACTCTGGAAGCTGGTAGTAGTTCCCTAGTGCGTCATAAACACCGTTGACGAGATTTCCAGTAGGAAGAGAAATATCCGCAGCTGAGAGAATCATCTGTGCCGTAGACAGCCCGTTCGTTCCGTCTTCATGAGCGCCCTGACGCTCAGGATCCCAAAGCACCTGCAGCGCAGCATGAATCGTCTGCCATACATTTGATCTGCCTGCAACTCGGGTATCGAAGAAATCTTCGCGCTCGCGAGCTAGTTGGTGGTACGTCCAAGTGCGATCGCGCGATGTCCATTCATGACGGCGCAGAGGCTTATCGATGTGCTGGTCGAGAGGTCGCTGGTCACGACGACGGGAGCGATGCGGGGCGCCTCGCCGCGACTGCTCATTGTTGGCAGGCTGAGCTGCGTCGGGAAGGGTGAGAGGAGGTGGATTGATGGCTCGAGAGGATGCGTTGGGAGCACCACCGGGGTATGGCGAGTTAGGGCCCGAAGAACGGGAGAAGCAACAGCCCTAGGACAAACTTAGCATTCAGGTAGAGAATACTAGTCATGATAGTCCAGTACATACCATGATTGCGCAAGGGAGAGAAGCGAGGCGGGAAACGAGAGGTAGAGCTTTAAGAAGCGGCCATCACTGGCGATATAAAACACAGAGAGTCGCCGATGAAGCTGAAAGTGGCGCGTATCGCAGGATAAGACACCCGATGCGAAGGTGACGATGGCGAGAAGGGAGGAGAAGAGACCGTGGCGATGGGGAGAAGAAGCGGGCGGTATGAGATGACGACCCAAATCAGGGCAAAGCGACCATGCGCCGTCCAACACAGTAGAGTTCCTGGTGAGAGAAGGCTGCAGATGGTGTATCAAGAACAAAGGTACGAGCGCAGAGAGTGGTACTGTACCGTAACGGTTGTCTTGAAGATACCAGGGGGGGTCAATCGAAAGGGTGCGATGGAGGGGACCGGGGGGCGGGCAAGATGTAGACTATCGCTGTTGTCAAGATTGAACCGGCTTAGCTCTCTGGACTGGTCCCAAAAGCGGCAAAAGACAATATTGCGTCAAGTTACTAGGCAAGAAAGCCAGGCTACTCTAGTTTGACTACAGTACAGTCAAACTAGAGTATGTAGGTAGGTACTGTAGGTATCCGTCCTGTAGTTCGAGTTGAGGTTTTGGGGGATTTCGGCTCGTGGGCGCGTTAGCGTTCTGTTAAAATGCTTGACCCATGGCGATTTATCAAGGTCGGGAGGTTCGGTCAGGATTGGATAGCAGGATGACTTCGGCTTTTTAGACTTTTGGTGAGATGCAGGCGTGATGCTGTTGCGGTGGTAATAATACGTGGTAGGCTGACGCGGAAGGGGAAGACGAGGAGGAGGGGGGGTCAAGATTTGGTTGGATTGGGTTATGCTGCTACTACCTCTCCACTACTCTAGGCTTGAGAGGATAGAGAGAGAGAAGTGTATGTAGTGAAGGCGTCGTATGATGAACAACAACAAATACACACGCTGAGTTGTGCGAGAGTGCTGGTATTGTGCTTCACCAACTTCACTTGACGTTTCGGATTCGCCTGTCGCTTGTTTCTACTTAGTATTGGTGGCATCTTCATGTCACTTGTTAAAAGAGCACTCACTACGCGGCGTCGCATCAGGCGAGTATAAGAGATCCATCAAATACCAAAGTTAATGCAACAATGATACGATGGGACGCGTCGGAATTAGGTTTAAGCATCACTCGCTAATTGCAGCCCTGTAACGTTATCTGCCTGTCCCACTTCTGCTTCAAAGTTACGACTTAGCCGGGGGTTGATCCTTGATACGAACAGCGGCAATTCACATTTTAGAGTCTTGTCTCGCACCAAAGAATAAGAGACCCACCATGGAATATCTTCACTATGGCGCTCAGTGAATGAATGAATACTTCCAAACAAATTAGCATGACGACTGATATTGTGGCCAATTAAGAATTCTACGGCGTAACGAACTGCTACAGGAGCTCCGTGAATGTTTGACTACTGGTGATTGATTGCCTCGCCAAATCTATAGGGTAGCTCTACATACAATTCATAGTAGCCCTTGCCTCACTCAAACTCACATCATCTTTTACCTCAACAGTCAACACAGCACCATGGAGCAAGCTACAGAACGACATTTTTTCCACCATGGCAAGCCGGTAAGTGATTCACACACCTCAGTAGCCATTGCTAACCCGCCGTGACAGAATATGGAAACCGAGCAGCGCGATTGCCAATGGTGCCAAATCCGAGCTTTTCCAACTCACCGAAGCAGTCCCATCACCGTCGTCAACGAGATTGACTCAAACGTCTTACCCCCGGGCTTCCGCTTCATCAACGACGTTGTGCTGGGTGAAGGTGTTGAGCCTGCAGAGGATAGTTTCCGCAGCGGCTGCACATGCGGGAATGACAACGCCTGTCGATACTCTGGCTGCCTGTGTCTCGCTGACCTAGACGATGAAGATGAAGATGAGGATGAAGACGAGGAGACGAGGGCTATGTTTGGTGTGCCAAAGAAAGCATATGCATACCACAGCCACGGGTCCAAGGCGGGGATGCTTCGCTCAAAGTACATCAACTCCAAGACGCCCATATATGAGTGCCATCAAGGATGCTTCTGTAGCAAACACTGCCCTAATCGCGTCGTAGGACGCGGCCGCACCGTTCCCCTTCAGATATTTCGTACCGAGAACCGAGGATGGGGCACGTACATGGCACTCTCACTTGAAACCGCGATAGACTAACAAATATCTGATACAGGTGTACGTTCTACTGTCTCCGTAAAAAAGGGCCAATTCGTCGACCGCTACCTAGGCGAAGTCATCACCTCTGCCGAAGCAGACCGGAGACGCTCAGCCTCAGCCATATCTCAGCGCAAGGATGTCTACCTCTTCGCACTCGACAAGTTCACTGATCCAGACTCCCTCGATCCTCGTCTCAGAGGCCCCCCTCTTGAAGTCGACGGCGAGTTCATGTCTGGCCCGACGCGTTTCGTCAACCACTCCTGCGAACCCAACATGCGAATATTCGCTCGAGTTGGAGATCATGCAGACAAACATCTTCATGATTTGGCCCTGTTCGCCATCAGAGATATTCCCAAGGGCGAGGAGTTGACCTTTCACTACCTTGATGGTGTGGCCGATGAGAATGAGAACGACGAGCCCGAGAGTATTGCTGACCACGACCACATGACCAGATGTCTCTGCGGTAGCAAGAAGTGCAGGAAATTCTTGTGGTGAAGCGCATGCGGTCGCGTAACTTCTGTTCTGCACACATACGGCATCATGAGTCACAACCAGTTCACGAACCTGACCTTCCTCAAAGCCAACATGGGCACGTCTATCGGGCATATTGACAAACGACCATGAATCGCTTTCGGACCTTGCATTCATGTTGCTAGTATCTTAGGCCTCTGAACAAGTAAACGGGTTACATCTATTTGATGTTTCCCTCATATGTTTGGGCAAGGGCACCCCGGACAGCGCTCCAGACAACATATGCCAGGGCAACTACACATATCTTGGACTGTATCAATATACAAGCCCAATAATCGAGGGCACTCAGCTCATCATCATTTGAGATATCATAAAGCGACTTATGATCCGACAAAATACATACTTCAAGATCGGTTGTTCCCGCCTTGTTGAGGGAACAATGAATGAGTGCAACACGAACAGGGTATCCCTTTAACCAAGGATACGACCTGTTCAGTCATAGCGGGTGCTTTGTCCATATTATCAATACGCATAGAAAGAGGCTTTTGGGTATCACCACAGCTTCTTGACATCTCTTAGCTTGTCTCGTTGGAGGAATTATTATATAGCCAGCCTGGCATTCGAGCTGGAGACAGAGTCAAAAAGCCAACTTCACCTCTGCTACACATACATTGCATAGCCTACTACTCTCTCATCATGGAGCCAGGAGCTCTCTCCACGTATTTCGAACGCCTCATAATTGAGGATGGGTCCTCCATAGGTCGAAGCTGCCCTAACGTCAGGAGCTCCAATGAAAGCAAATCTACCAACAACATCACAAACAATACACCCGTGTCAAACCCTTCAGTCAACTCCGATCTGAATCTTTCCACTCGAGAAGAAGTTCGCTACAGAACTAGTTCCAACGAGCAGACCCGACGTCTCTTCCACCGTAGATACCTCGCCCACCAACATCGTGTCCAACGCCAATACATGCGTGGTCGACCAGATCCCAATAGGGCATTCCGATTTGCCAAGTACCTCTGTCAATCTGGATCCTCAATTTTCAGGACTCCATTGAGGATATTTATACCCCGCCAGAGATCTATGTGGGCTCATCCAGTTCATAGCTATCTGACCGAATTCGGTGAGGCCATGACAACGGCACTCTTCCCTGACGAGAAGGACCCGCTACGCAAGGCAGGCAAGTCACGCGCATTCGTGGCCTTTATCGAATGTCCAGCTATCATGAATGCATTTCACGAATTCGTATGTGCCTGCGAAACCAATCACATTGAGATCACCGACGAGATTCTTCGCCATAAGCTCATGCATGATACCCGAGAGCGGTTTCGAGATCTGATAGTCAGCGAAAGAACGCCGGAGAGTGCCACGACAGTTCGAGAATACATGGAGTTTCTCCCCTCACAAATGCGCAACTGGAACCTCCGAGACCTCATCCTCCGCTTCCTCGTTACAGTGGAGATCATGCGGCAGCAGTCAACATGCCGCTCAGCAGACTGGGACCTAGGGGCTGAGCAGCGAGTACCAGAGTTTGCCACTGCTGTGATGCTTCAACTCTGGGTCATATACGATGATGGCTGCCTTGTCGAGATCATCTGTGAACGTGAGTCTATCTGGGATCACATGTGGGAGAGGTGGTTGGCCAAGTATCCACTGATTAAGGATGAGCAGAGAAGTGAAGGGTTTGCGTGCAGAGACTGGTTCCATGGGGACGAGGAGGTTGTTGTTGAACATGTTGGGTATTTGGGAGGAGTCGGAATTGGCGATGATGTTCCCCGGCCTAGCCGCTGTGCTTGATACGTAGCCTATCCTATCCCGTCAGGTCAGGGAGGGTTGAAGATTAGATTCTTGTTATTGGTATGCAAGCGAAAGCCAGGGGGTGTGCACATCCTAGTGAGTATACATACATATGCACTCTGTAACCGATTAGACGTATTGTGATACATCATGAAAGTACAGTGCAGGGAGGAAAAGATCTCATCTGTTATGTTGGTTCAATTGTTTTCGTTTGCGAGCTAAGGATATTGCCAGCCTGGAACACCCACCGTCTCTTCGAATGCCGAGAATTATATTATCCATGGGACCATAGTGGAGGACATCCAGACTGACTGTTGCAACTAGTGTCGTCATGATAATTTCTAACACTCTCTACTCTACGAGGTTTTTGTTTTCCCTTCTCAGCAACGATAACTAAGAAAAGTCTTGAAGCTCTGTTATAGTCTGTGCAGATATCATCACACATAGTTGTATCATTATTGGAGGGAAGATATCAACAGTCAACGTCGGCATCTGATGTTGCTTTTTCCTCATTCGACAAGGGCATGTTGGAGAAATCGGGCCGTCACGGGAGCATCCGCAGTAGAAATGCACAGCGAATCTCAAACACATGCATGCTACAGAGTGCCGCTGTGGTAGGACCTCAACCCGCGATCGTATCCGTAGTTGCAACAACGTCAAATGGTGACAGAAAGGGTCCAACAATAGTTGGAGGGAGCTCGGCTGTATCATTCAGGAGTCGTTGGGTGAAACCGAGTCGAGAGACGCTGAGCGAATGAGAATGAGGAGCATTATTTGCATTTTCGAGGACGCTTGTTCTTCCCACAGATGTACTGTATCCTTTATCAATCGCGGGTGCCAAGGTGCCAAGTCAATCGTGTTGGAGGGTTGCCAGTTGCGTTGTGGCAGCTGGCCTCCATCTCGTATGACCTCCGAAGCCAAAACGTCTAAAACGCCTAAAAACGCGGGGAAGTTGCGGTCCTTGACCGAGCCTTGGCCAATGGTGATGAAGAGAGCTTGCTACTGTAGAAGCTTGAGAGTCTAGGCGGAGAGGAGTTCACGCTTCAACCCACAGATGCCCAGGAGTTGAAACTATGCAAAGCCTCTATTTTCGTGGGGATAAGTTCTGCCCTTGTTGAGATGAGTCGGGCGAAGTCTTTTAAGCGGAGTACCATGTAGCCATCATGGCTATGTGAGGTCATGGTGGTGAGATCAGGGGACCTGTATCCGGATGCGTATCCGTACCCGGCCTGGACTAGTCTGTGAAGATGTACCTGGTACGTTAGGAATGAAGACATGTCACGAATCAGTCCGTGCATACAACGTTAGGATATTGGCCTCTGAAAATGCCACATGATGTTTGTTGCAAGATCTACGGCTGTAGATGGGTGGGTACTGTACGTCGAGCAGCGCTGGAAGTGAACGATCAGCTACACCATCAGGTCGACGGAGTACAGTACGGTACGTGGTAGAATCTTTGCTGATGAAATTGATGACAACAATGTGGAGATACTTTCAGTACGAAAACAAGTCGGAAAGTTCAAAAAGAAAGGCCTTACAATTCCGAGATTAGATAAAATGTTATGTTGAGGCACGCTGAAGAAGGGGGGGAAAGAGAGTCAAAGATCCAGAAAAGACAAGGCGATCAAAGGCCACAATCGAACCACGCGCCCCGGAGAGCTCCTTCTCCCAGTGTCAGTTTCCCCACAGCATGGGTAGCGGTACGTACCCTTTAGTGGCTCCGCCTTCGAATGCCCTGGGGATCATCCCCCTTGGCTCCCCAAAACCTTCCCTAATGGCCCATGATGCATGCCTGAGGCGTCACCTCTCTGTCACCAGTGACCTTTACCCGCTTCAGGCATTCCTGGTTGATTGTCCGTCTTGCCCGGCAGTCGAATACCGGCGCAGTACCACCAAGGAACCTAGGATCGCCGACACACGCACTCTCATGACGCAGTATTCCTCCGGTACAGGCAGGGTCTTGGGGAGCTAGATGGTACGTACCGCGCAATGCTACTCTGGGGACTGTGCACGGGGAAGTGGTGTTACTAGCCCACTAAAAACCCGACCCATGCTCTAACCCTCTCGTCTCCAACGTCTCCCCCAGCTTCGCGCAGCGCCGCTTGTCGTTTTAGGGTGGTTCGATCAGCCAGGTCATTTTCCGGGGCAAGTCGGCTGTCGTAGTCCTACGTATTGCATTCGCACCTCAAACCAGACCAAGATAATTGGACCTGGACCACGAGTTGTCGACTTACGTAGTAGATCGAGTAGACGTTGATATAAGCATTTGCTTTCCGCCACTCCCACCATTTACCTTCCTCTTTCTCGTACTTGCACATCAAAACAGTCACACCCTACTCCATACATCGCACGATCAAAACTAAGTTATCTGAGACCTGCACTCAACAGTCCGCATTACACGTATAACAGCCACGTACTCTGCTTCAAAGCAAACCTTCTTCAACATGATGCGAACATCCCGACAAGCATTTTCCACCGCCGCCCGCCTTCACCCCAACATCGCTCCCCATCTACAGCCCCGACGAAAGATGTCTTTTGCTTGGTATGTTTCTCTTCTCTTCCGACAACATATAAATGCGTGCCATTACATCAACTAATACTCGCTTTTTCCTCTTCCAGGACCAAACCCGTCGCTGCTGTCTTAGTCGTTGGCTACGGTGTCAAATCATACCTTCAATTCGCCTACCATCAAAAGATCGCGCAGATGGAAGCCGCCGAACGTCAAAACGAAGACCTACGACGACGCAACGAGATGCTCGATAATATGTATGGTGACCGCTCAAGTCTCGAAGACATGCAAAAAGCCGTGGCATACTACGAGAGGCGATGAGAGCCAACCATCGACCATCAAATCGTCTAGACGATAGACGCTGTTACACGTTTTACGAAGGCAAAGGGGGATAAGGTGCACAGGACTAAACCACATGGCACCCGGAGGTCTTTGTTTTCAAGTTTCTTTTTTTCTCTCTTTCGCTTTGTTTTTCGGTAGCAGTTGCGTTAGCGAAGCACTGCTGGGATATCTGTTCGGCTATACTCCTTTCACGAAGTTGAGAGGTTGGCACTAGGAAGTATCTTTGGCGTCATGGAGTTAAAACAGGGTACGATCTCAAGATTACCCAATCTCATCATCAGTAAATTCAAGCATTCATTTCTACCCACTATTTTCCTAAAACCTCACGATCTTGCATCCGCGGGCCAAAGCAACGTTCCCACACCGACCGACGTCAACGGGACCCACAAGCCTGCACCAGAAGCACCACCACACGGCCAAGTAACATTCGCAAAAGCAGCTGAGTCGTGGGCAACCTGCAGTATCTCACGCCCCGTTCATCAGTATCCCACGCAAGAGATACATTTACCAGACCGAATCCCCAGTCTCAACAACGCCTAGGAACATGCCCAAAATCCCACGACGTAACGACTACTCTTGTCCGCCGAGCGTGGGTCGTATTCCGACCTTTATCGCCGCCATCAAATACGTAGACGTACAGTGAATCAAGGTGCTGCGGCTACTGCGGCGTGCTGTACTGGTACTAACCGCTAATTACCCATGTACCCCGCGTTGACTAACGCTACATCGGCCAAGGCTTTGCAATAGCCGAAGTCGAATCAGGATCAAGCGGTTGTGCAAGTCCATTTCGACCACCGGTACGGAGTAATGGGCATCCCTTGCCAAGGAATGGCTTCGGAAATGGGAGTCCGAACATCCGAACACTCGCAACCCCCGGAAGTGAGGGCCAGAGAACGTTGCTGTGTGCAATTCAAATATCTAAAAGCTCGAATAGGTCTGGTAGCAATGACAGCTACAGTAGCTCCGTAGTTGACCAGCCGTCGAAAAGATGTGAACCTACGACACTCTTGCCGCTATCTGCTTTCCAGCTCAATGTATTGCTGATAGTCAGTCAGGCCTCAAAATATTCCTTCCGGTTCTGGGTTGCTTCAGCTTGAATCTATTGCCCGTCCAACTCCTTACCAAGCTCAACCTTGATGTCCTTTTACCTTACCACCAACCCATTCATTATGGCATTTTTAATTCCTTGCGCCTCAGCTTTCTCATAAACTCAAGGTGGCACAACCTTGCCGCAAATTCACTTGAGACACGTGCAATGAACCGCGGCCGATCCATGATCTCCTCAATCTCTGCCTCCCAGAATGCGTAACTGATGCCCCCGCAGAAGTACTCTATCAACATGTTCCTCATACTGTTCTGATTTCCATGTTCCGGATCGAGAGCCTCGTATCCATCGGCAAAGTCTCTTACCAGTGCTCGTTGAATGGCGCTATCTATTCGAACTCGAAAGAGCGCCCGGTGACCGTCCAATATGGCGATGTTGATACAGTCTGAGATGAAACTTGCCATGGACGAGCTCAGAAACCGGTCGCATAGTTTGTACACCTCGATAAAGTCTCGCAATGGCGTTTTGGGACTCGTCGCTTCTGGATGGTCTGCAGGCGCTGGTGGTGAGTGCGGCACGAGGGAGGAGTGACTGTAGGCGAGGCCAATGTAGAGGCCCAAATACTTGGGGTCGACGTCGTCATCAAAGTCGATAGTTCGCTTGCTGGCTTCTTGAAACTGTCCGTTCAAGCAGCTATCAAAGTACTCTGAGTGTCGGGTAAGTATGCTCTTCGAGACGGTAAATATTTCGTTTCGTGCCTTGAGCTCAACAGTTTCATCGTTTTTCCTACAAGTTTCACTGTCAGCAAGCTGCACCCTCCGACTGCATGCCAACATTGCGAACGATGTTTATGAGATGGTTCAAGTGTAAGGGGTCACTGCTCCGTCGGAAAGACCTGCAAGAGAGCTTACTTAACAAGCCACGCTGTGCGATAATCCGACAAGAGGAGTGATGCAGATTGGTCTCTCTGAGGCGAAGTTCGAGTCGTCTTGGCCTTCTTGCGCGCCGGAGCCATGACGTCGGATATTGTATGTGTGAAAAGGTGAGATTGTGGTATAATAGAAGAAGCGAGGCGAGATGAGCCAAGATAGAAGAAAGAGAAATAAAAAAAAGCTAAAGAACAGGTGCCTTCCTTCCTGTTTGCTCAGGTCGCCTTACACCAAGCGTCAAGAAGGCGGCAGGCAGCGACAAGTGAAGCCAGCTGGAGAGACGAATTGAGTATTGCGCACCTCGGATGCTGCGGGAGAACAAGACCACCTATGGTCAAATACGAGACAAGATTCCGGGGATGAGGCATGTAGTTGAGAGTTGAGGTTTCGGATGTGCGGTCAATAGTGCTGATGTTGGAGTGTAGTGAAGGAGGCATTGATTCACTGATTCTCCAAAGCCAGGCTTAACTCTCTCCGTTCACCATCACCCGAGGCGCGCAATAACACGCAAAGAGCTCCGACTCTCTTTCCACTCGCTGAAACCACTTTATAGCTCTAGACGTTCCGCTGGAAATGCTTCTTCAGTGGTATCAATGAAAAGCACAGTAAACAGTAAACAGTAAACAGTTAACAGTAAACAACAAAACCGCACATCACCTCGCCCTCACCCTGCGAATCACCACCTTCTCGGCATCCAACTCCCACCCAACACCATCTCTAGTCCTCAACTCGTCCCAGGTTGCCCCCATTGTGTGCTCCAAGAAACCTCTATCCACACTCAAGTAAGTTCTTCCAAAACACTTGAGCGCATGCAGCCGCACCTCGCCCTCCGCCCACTCCATCAACTTCGCTCTATGTCGATCAACTTCGTTCTTTACCTTGAAAAAGAGCACGTAGTTGTCACGTGCCAACGCGCTCAGCGTCGCGTCTAAGCTCGCATCCTTTATTCCATGCCGGCGCCGCAGAGCGAATGCTTCAGCAAGAGCTCCCCTCCGACATGCCGTATCCAGTACCAAATACCCCACGACCTCTTGAATCTCAAGGGGCGTTAGAGGCTGAAGCATGGCAATGTAGTTCAGAAGATGCAGAATAGCAGGATGATACGACTCGGGATGCTTGACGAGGACGGAAAGGCGTATGCAGAAGAGGTAAGCCTGAATGGCGAAGTCGTCGGCGCGTTTGGTGGCCACCATGCCCTCGCGCAGTTTCCGCAGTGCCATCATGATATCGGACAGGTCCTTGCTCTCATCTGGGTTCTGTAGTGCTACTGATGATGGACCCGCGGCTGAGGTTGGTTGAGAAGAGGCTATTAGATCGGGCCCACGGAGTTCTAGGGCGGAGAATCTGCGAAGGAGTTCGTCTCCCTTTCCAGCATCAGTGCAGAGTGCTAGGTAACGGTCCATAATCTTGGCGTAGTATTTCTCCTGGGCCTTAAGATCGAGGAGCCTCCGGAACAGTTAGAAAATAGGTGCGTACATGCAAATTGAACTGGCTCCAAGATTTGTGTACGCACTTGGTGTCGCCCTTGGAAGGGAGGCCGACGGCCTGTAACGGATCTTGTTCGACAGGCTTGAGTCTCCCCCAAGGACCTGAGGATGCTTTACCGCGCTTTGTTGGCATCTTGACTCGAGAGTAAACTGGTAGGACGCCACAGATATAGGTACAGTATCGGAGGCTCGGACTGTAGCGAAGGACGTTGCGAATCGGCTCCGTGATGGTTTTAAGGATGCGTTGTTGTTGGCTGAGTGCTGATGGTGGGATGTCGCGGGGCAGAGAGCTATGACATGCCGTAGCCCCGCTGTCTACATAGCATCTCATGTCTCAGGAGCATTTGAGTCGACAACCTACCTACGCTCAAGACAGGAAGGACTACAGCTCCAATTTAGAGGTATAAAGGCCAGGAACATTTCCGACAAGATCGTACTATGATCGTTGAGTAATTCTAATTGCCATGAGAAATTTCATTCATAAATTCCAATATGCCTGATGTCTTCAACTACCTAAGTTGGTGCTTGGTGCTTAGTATTGTATTGAAAACGAAACAGAGTGCCATCGACTAGACTAGGTTACGTGTCTACGCAAAGCATTTCTCTCTCTACGAACTGGGTATCATTATATCTAAAGCACTCGAAATCTTTCTCGTCTCTGGTATGAAACTCCATCTTCACCCGCGCGTATTCGTGGCCGACCGCAGCAGCAGCTCCTATGTGCTACGTCTTCAAATCAAGCATGAATCCTGTCGGCCAACGTCACCTTATCCCAGTTCGCCGGTCCCTCAGCCTCGTACTTACCGGACTTTGAGATGACTCGGCCAAGACCCTGGTGGATCTCCGCCTGAATAGGTCCAAAGGGGATTCGCTCGCCGTCTATACTAATGTAGCCGTCCTCCTGATCCCGTGGAATGATGCGGTATGCTGAAATCTTCTTGTACGTAACATATGGGTTATCGAAAAACTTGGTTGAATCGACATCCATCATGACTTCGAGTGCTTTCCATGGGGCCAGGTCACCGTCAATGGTGATGAGGTCCATGTAGCCGTCTGAGATGAGCGAAGCAGAAAAGAAGTTGGTATCGGGCGACATGTATGCCATCTAAGCTACGTTAGCCATGAATACTATCGTTGTGTTACAATCAGAATAACTCACGTTTCCAGCGTAAAATGTGCCCATTTTGTCATAAGGAACGAGTTCCCATCCATCTGGGAGATCGTCCTGAACCGTTCCATACTGGAGATCAGGCAAACCTTTGTTATCATCCGCAGCCGACGACTGACTCTCAGCTAAGAGACCAAGGCTACTGGTGCTGGCATGGCGTTTGTAATGGGCTCGAATACCCTCCTTCTCTGCAATCTCTACTTTGACAGCAACATCGCAGGGATAACACGTCCGCCGGAAAAGTCGCGAGACTACTCCAACTTCAAAACGTGCGGCGCCCATCCATCGGAGATTTTCAGTGCCCAAGTCGCTCTCTGCAATGATGCCCAAGGTCTGTGAAAGAAAGGAGATGGTTCGTTCGTTGCCGTGAGTGACTGAGACAAGATCCATGGGAGTCACGACCCCTTTAATAACGGCCAGAGCCGCATATGATGGATGGTTAGAGCCATACAGATTGCACGAAAAGGCGTTACCGGAGCCGCAAGGAATGTGACTGACAGCAATCGAGGCCAGCGCGCTGGCAGCATCAGGCCGCTTCGCCAAACCATTGAAGATCTCGTGCGGCGTACCATCTCCCGAACACGCCATGATCGTGTCGTACTTGGATATATCTGCCTTCTCCGCCAATTCTGTCGCCTCGCCACCTCTTTTAAGTATCACAACATCGAGTTTCATCCTCGCAGCATCGAAGAGCGGCCGCACCTCATTATCCCACTTTCGAAGGGCATCGCCGGGACCAGAGTTGGGGTTGATGAATACGTAGGCACTCTTGCTGGACGTGGCCTCGCCGTATGCGCGATTGAGAAGGGTGGTAACAAATATCTCGGGAGCAGGATCGCTCAGCACAGAGTACTCGGCCCTGTTAAGGTCGAAAGTCCACGTGCTAGATCTTAAGATACTCTTCGAGGCTTGTTGAGCAAAGCTGATGTGAATCTGGCTTTCGGTAGCTTCAGCCCAGAGAACATTGTAGAGTGGGATAGATGTGTCTCCTTGCGGTTCTACAAAGGCAGAGCTGTTAGCGAAGCACTGTGGACGAGGCAGGACAGGGTTCGGAGCATCGCACGAGTACTCAGAGGACAGCAACAGTTCCGACAAAAGTTTCTCGATACAGGATCTGCCAAAAGTCATTAGACCATTTTCTTGTAACGTATACCCAAGGGCATGTACCGTGTAATTCGAGCTGATCGACACCAATCGTCAGCGACTTCTTGCCTTCGAGATGCAGTCGCAATCCAACACCAGCATCCACGGCGGTGTCGCTATCCATTGAAACTATCCCAAAGCTATCGCTTCTTTTCTTTTGAAATTTAAGCTAGATCGCCCCTAACGCGTCCATGCGAACGTCCGTCTTGGGGCGAAGGATGACCGGAGAAGTCGCGTGTTTGATGGGCGTCTGTAGCAGCGATCGAAGGGAATCCGTACAATTCGAGTCGTGACTGGTATCAAAGAACAGAAACGCGGTGCAAAACGAGTGGGTGTGCTTCGATCGAGTAAGCTAATAGTAAAACATCGTGACGATGGGTAACGAGAGGGATAGAGATATATGAGAGGAAAAGAAAGCGTTGGATAGTGGTGAGTTGAGGTCTGTTGATCCATTTGTGTGGACAGCACCTTTGTGATGACGTGTGATTGGGCCCCGAAACTAACCCCTAACAGCGACCATACACCTACAAGGAGCTTCAACATTCGTTAAAAAAACAAAGCACTTTAGAAAGCTGAGGCTGCCTATGGAGACATATTAAGGGCGGATTTAGAATGCTTCCTTTTTATCCACTGTAGCTTTGAATATGTATATACGTTTAGAAGTGTTTATGTTCATGGACAAGCACGTTATGCATTTCTAACATTCCGTGTTCAACAACAAATCAATCTTTCCCCCCAAATGAGAGTGTTTATATTTTACACTTGGACACTAATCAAGCACATACGACCATACCCACTGGAGAACTCGGGATCCCGTCCGCTCTCCCATAGATAAGCCAGTGAGGGGCGGATTAGTAGTTGGGTCGGTGACGACCAGCGAATCCCCGCTGTTGTATGTTTTTTGCCTTTTTGACATCTCGATCGAACATCATCTTTTGCTCTGCAAATTACATCTTGGTTAGTGTATGTATATACACAGACTGCAGTAGTCTAGTTAGTAATAGTGTATGATCCACCACCTAGTCGAGATAGGTGGGAAGGAACAAGTGAGCTTGAGTTACCTAGTCGAACACAAAGAACAGGAGAAATCGGCAAGTCAATTAGATACCCATGTTCTACAAGGCTGTTCAACTTTTACACATTCCCTAAACTCCATCCATACAACGCGGCCCTTCATGTAGCCAGCTTCATGCGCCTGTCATCCGGCCAATTGAACATGGCATCATCTACCTACTTCGTAGCCAGGTCATGAGATCCCGGATATCCAGCCTCATGTACTTTAATTGACTCTTGAACTTCCTACTTTTCTTCCCCTTTGTTGACGAATTTCTCATCTACTTTTACGTGGTTATTGTTTATGTCAGCCGCGTAACCTCGGGCCACTTCTTCTGCGCTGCCTCGGCAAACGACTTCACCTGCTTGCTCTTCCAACTCTTCAATGTCTCCAAGGCCTCAAGCGCGTCGTTAAAGTCGACCTCGGGGATCCTCAGCAGATCAAAAATAGCCTGCTCGCTCTTGGCCTGGTCTTGGCCGAGAAGCTTCCTCGTCTTGATCGCCGACAGAACATGCCGAGGGCTGCTCTTGTTGGCAGCTTCAAAATCGTCATTGAGCTTGTTCAGGTCTGCCGAAGGTTCGACAGCCTTGAACGCTTCCTTGATCGCATCCAGCACCTTGGGCGAAATATCAGACGCCGTGTTCAGTGCGTGACGAAGTGACACCGTCTGCTCGTGTACCTTGGGTGACTTCGCATCCAGTGCAAGCGCAGCGTTCAAGCAGCTCAGGGCGAGCACGTACTTCTCTGAAACGGGGTCAGTGACTTGTTCTATAGACCATTGTTGAGTTAACTTACGGCGACGTAGGTACACTTCGAAACCAGCCAGCTGTGCCTCGATAGACTTGGGGCTAAACTGAAGCAGAGGAGTGACAAATTTCATCGCCTCGCCCAGAGGATCGCTTGTGGCAGCGAGCTTCAGGCCTAGGGGATCCTCATCCACCTTCTTAACCTCACCGTCCTGCTTGGCTTTATTGGGGTCCTGCTTGGCCGCCTGCTCTTCGGCTTCCTTCTCAAGGCGCTGCTGCTCCTTCTTGGCTTTCTTCGCCGCCTTCTTCGCAGCCAGGGCAACTTCTGCGTCTTCGCCTTCATCGCCGTTGACGCCGTTGGCCGTCGACTTATCTGCCATCTCGAGATAGATCTTGATGGCATCAAGAGCAGCCCTAGAGTAGAATGGATGGTCACGAACGTGGTCTTCCCATCGAATCATGTCAACGTAGGCTCGGATATGACCCTTACGTAGGGAGAAGCTGTGGAAGTCGAACTGATCCTCATGCCAGACGTCAAAGATGTCAGAAACAGTGTGGAAGCGCTTCAGAGCAAGGCCAGTATTGCCCTGTCGGGCGTATGACTCGCCATCCTCGGTCAGGTACCAGATGCACTGCATGTCCAGAAGGTCCGCAAGAGGTCCGCCAACTGTCTCAGGGCGAGTGAAGAGACCAACCGTCTTCAAAGCTTTGTCATTCTCGTTGTTGCGGAGCTGGTACTTGGCGGCCTTGGTATTGATGTATCGGTCCTTGAGATCCAGTTTCCTCGCCTGCTCCATCACCTCAGATGCCTTTTGTAGATTTCCGGCGTGCTTGAAGATCCGCGCCTTCGTCAGGTGAAAGTCGACGCTCTTGGGGTCCTTTCCGATGGCCTTCTCGACGTACTTTGTCGATTGCTCCAAGTCTCGGCTCCGATAGTAGTTGTAGTGCTGGGCCAGGTAGTAGAGTGCAGCCGCCTCGCCCTTATCCTTGCTCTCGCTATCTGCATTCTCTGACTGCAGGTACTTCTCGGCCAACTGAGCTAGCGCATCCTTCTTAAAGGAGTCTTTGTAAAGGTGCTTAAGGTTGGCGAACGTGGAGGGAACACCCTTGTTGAACATCAGGGTAAGGTAAGCCTCGGCGGCCGTCTTGAACTCGTCACCTTAGAAAATGTTAGAAAATTGGATTACGGGATAGTATAGTAGAAACCTACCTGTCAAAAAGTCCAAGGGCAATCTTTTGGCGGCGTCGCATCGAGGAAATTTCTCGGCATATTCGTCGTATATGGCCTTTCGGGCGGTAAGGTCACCCTCAGGAATGTCCAAAACTGCTAGAAGACCGTCGTAGTAGGATTCGCGCTCTGCGTTGCGGTCGACCAGCGCCCTGTAAGCCTTAGCCGCCTGCTCCTTGTTGCCGAGCTTGGTGTGGTATTCGGCGCGGGCCTCCATGACAGCCAATCGATCGAGATTGTGCTTGGCTGCTGTGTCCAGGTGCTCCAGAGCTCTCTGGTAGTCTCCTTGCTCAGCAATCAATGTGTTCTTATACATGATAGCTTCCGAGTGCTCGAGATCCAATCGCGAAGGCGTCGTTTTTAGGGTTCCCTCATAAGTAGTCAAAACCTTTTCAGCCTCGGTAGGGTTACCAGACAGGTGGTGCGCGATGGCGAGCGCGGTCCAGCTTTGACGCAACTGAGGGCGGGCTTGAAGCATGGCTGTTCGGCTCTGGATATAACCCTGGTAGTCGCGCATCTGAACCTGAAGGATTGCAAGATCTCGCTGGATTTGCGCCGACTCGGGCTCAAGACGGAGAGCGAACTTGTAGGCCTTGATAGCTTCCTCGAAATTCTTGTTTGCCCGGTAGAGAAGACCGTAGACATGCCAGCAAATGTGCGACTTCATGTCGTACGTCAAGGCCTCTTTACCAAGCGCAAACGCCTCTTCAGTCTTTCCCTGAGAGTTGAGGATGAGGGCCTTCATAGCCGTGGTGTCGCCATGCTTGGGAAACTTCTTGAGGATGAGGTCGGCCGACTTGAGGCCTCGCTTGTACTGCTTATCCTCATAGCTGCGGATAACGGAGCGAAAGAGTGACGCCTCTTTTGAGGCAAGTGGTTGAGGCATCTTAACTGATGTCGTTTGGGAGTCAGGTGTAGACGTAGTGTTGTCGGGGGAGGTAGAGTCGTGATGGAAAGGCAACCCGATCAGCCTAGTCTGGCGTGGTGGATGTGGATCGAGTCGAGTGGGTCAGGGAATTACGTCGCCGTCAGAAAGCTGACAATCGAGAAATGGGAGGATAAAGCAAAAACAAACAACCCTGAACTTCTAGAATAACTGAAACAAAAGAAGGATTTACAGCTCACGCGATGGAGCCTCGAGGTTCGTCAGTGTGGACAGCGGGCAATTGCAGGTGTCGGCAGATTTTCGGAGGCTCAATGTGCGAACTGACTGAGTGGTGGGGTAGAACACCGAAAGCGAAGCTTCTGAATGGCGGGGTAGTTGGCTTCACTCACTCACGCATTGTTACATGAGCTTGTGCCTGTCAAGGGACGTGACCGACCTGTGAATCAATGACAAGTCAAATGTAGTGTGCCTTAGCAGTACCTGAAAACATGAGCTTTTGCAAGAACTGCAACTGCTCTGGTGCAACTACTAGTGCTAACATCGTAACGTGCAATGATTGCCAATATCGCTCCAGCAAGCACGAGGAAGAAGTCTCATGGCACGTTGGTCTAAGAATCACTGGCACTTTTGCGTGTCATGATAGTTTGAGACCTTTACCTAAACCGGGTTCACCTTACGACAAGTTATCATATTGTCCAGAGAATAACCCATGAGCTGAATGTACCTACTATATCTTTATCTTACATTGCTTTACCGCTAAACCCTCTAGATTACATGTAAACAACGCCTACGGTGGTGATCAGACACTCAATGCCGCATGGCCCCTCGTAAAGGACCAGACATCAAAACTTTATCCATCCCTAACCCCGACCGATGGCTCACGGCCGTGATCTTTGTCCCAGGCGCCGACAGCATCTTCCCATCTGTCAGGAACACCACCACACCGTTGCTGTACAACTTCCCACGTCCGATGTCGTACGATGCTCTCGACACCCCTTTCCTGTCGAACCAAAGAAGCTAACCTCTCTGTCCGAGCCTCCCGTGGAAAGAATCTGCCAGAGTACGGGTCTAGGCGCTCGTCTACTACTCGTTCACGGTCCCTCTGGCTCTCCACCTCGCGCAATGTCCGGCTCGGATCATCTGGATCCGGGCTCGCAGCTACCAACGCGCAATAGTTGAGTGCATCTGTCCTAGCCTTCCATGACGGAAAGAGCACCTTTTCCCGAAAATTCGAGCATGACTGAGGTTCTATTTGTCGCGCAGTGGGACGAACAACGCGTTGGGAGGTAGAGGAAGGGTCGAAGCCGGATCGCGACGGGGTCACGAGCGCGTTGAGATTTTGGGTGATGGAGTCGTCAATTGATGATCGCGAAAGTCGCAGGAAGTCTAGGAACAGTTAAGATTTTGCAAACAAACAATTATCAACAAACTGGGTTGAAAAAAATGGAAATGAGGGGAAAAAACACTCACCTCTCAATATGCCTTGCGAGAAGCAGAATTGTGGCGAGAGCGTGGGCTGCGCCGGCGGTTGTGTCATGATATCCAACGACGGTTGGGACGTCCCCCTAGAGTCGTCCGCAGCCGGTTGCTTCCAAAGTATTCCAGCCAGGTTGAACGAGTCGTTGGTTCAGTTCGATATACAGAGCGAGATACTATCCTGATAGAGCGTCGTGTTCGTCACTAGCAATGTGGTGATGCGGATGTCATGGTCAGGCATACAACAGAAGGCGTTGTTCGGCATGGTTGGAATAAACGGAGTGACGCAACCACAGGCTTCTAGACGGCAAAGGTTGGGCCTAGGCCCGGCGAGATCCTTGTACTTGTACAGAAGTAGATTAGGCCCGGATCGAAGAATAACCCGTTTGCGGAGCCATGCCATCTTGAACGTTAAGAGGAAGTGAACTCAAACATGATTAAAAAACATCACACAATGAGGAAAAGCCTAGACTCTTGATGTCCACGAAGACGTCGATCTGGACTCTCTCTTTCCAACATATCATGTTGCCTGTTTCCACTAAATACACGTTCTCCTGCGTTTCACCATGATTAGCTCGTCCTCTAGCTGAAAAGTTCACTTCGACGACGGATGAAGGCTGGAGCGCTTTTCTGCGACTACGAGCACGCAAAAACGGGCGCCTCACCGTTCGTGGCGTTGGGTCAAGTTGGCCGTAGTCGCCCACAAAAGGTGTGTCCTGGACTTGTCTAGTCATCAAAGGCACTTTAGTGCGCGGCCTACGAAACCAGTTCGCCAGGTTGCCCACGCCAGCATGGTCCAACGCATGGTCCGTTGGGAGATGTGCACGGTTGATGCCGTGAGATAAAGAGCCAGTGCAACAGATTGCAACGACAAGCTAACGCGTACCGTACAGTACATAAGTATGGAGTACGAACAGGCGCAGACGCCATGCTGAGACCCCGGCATTCGCGAGGTGCGGCACTGGTGCCGATTCATCGCAGTGGTCCCTGGCGGGAGATCCGAGACGACGACGGGACCGAGCGGGTTGGTTTACCAAAGTTTTGGTGGCTTTGTTCTCACGCCCAACATCCCACATCCCACATCCATAGATTTTAGTGCTGCAATGCGCGCTAATGGCTCATGGTCAAGGCATATCTAACGAAAGGCCATAATTTATCTTCTTTCGGCTTTTCCAGACTTGGTTCCTTTGATCTTAATGTAATTTTGGTAAAAGGCGGTTGTCCTTTGGTGCAGAGTGAATCGACACTTCTCACGACTTACACCACCGAACTCTAAGATCATCAAGGTCTGAGCCGATTGCACGATTGCACGCGACCTTCCCGATTTTCCGCAGTGTGCTCTTAAGCCTCGACTATTTGTGGCTGCGCGGGTTGATCGATCTGGGATGGCTGCGCTCGAAAGCAGGGTCTTACGAGAGAGCCTCGAGGACCTCATAGGGACTTGTATCCAAGTCACCGGCGACTGCACCAGCCTCGCCAAAACACTCAACACTGGTCCCGTCACTTTGTCAGCATTGGGAAAGCAATGCTGGGCTATCGCTGAAGCTCTCATTCGACTGCAGCAGCTGAGTCAAACCGATGATGAGGAGGATGAGGGGATTCGGGCTTCCAACAACGCCTATATTTACGCTGTTTCGAGGCATGTCCATGAGCTTAGAGCTGCAATCAAACGCGTCAAAGGCTCGGACAGAGATAGTGGGATTGCGCTGGACGAGCCACGTCTTGTCATCGTCTGGAACGAGGCAGCATTGAAGGTGTCGTTGGGAAGATTGCGAACCCACCAAGCTTCGCTCCACACTCTGCTCAATTCCGTCACAACGTGAGTTAGAACGCATTAGAGCGTTGCCGTTCTTCTGGCTAACCAACCGTTAACCCGCTGTAGATCCGGTGTACCTTATCGAGACGACATATTGAACAGGCGGCGAGTGATCGAACCTGACATGGGTGTCGACAGAGCGCTCCGAAGTTTGAGTATTCACGTTGCAACACCAGGTCACAAATCGCAGGTTCTACCTCGAGTCAGCGACTCCGCCGAGATTCAAGTCCTACTTGATACCCTACTCCCGCCTCGGGATATCACGTATCGACGAACGATGAAGCTAGCACAGGAACTTCACCATGCGATTGAAACCATCAACGAGGAAGCCGTCTTTCAGATTCTCATGGAAAGAGTCGATCCCAATATTACCTTGCCTGGATCAATACTCTCACCTCTGCATCGTGCATTTGAGAAGCAGCACTTGCTCATCGCAGCCTTTCTTGTTGTGGCCGGTGCGGACGTTAACGAGCCGACCGTCGAGGGCGACACGGCGCTGATGAGGGGCATCAAGTGCGCATTCTCAGAACAGTTTGTGGCCCTTGTGGTGCATCTCGGAGCACGTCTCAATGCGGTTGACAATGATGGCCGCTCTGCGCTTCATTACTCGGCCGCGTCAAATGCTCTTGAGGATGACACGCTCTCGACTCTGATTGAGGCTGGCGCAGATATTGATCTTGTCGACTATCACGGACAGACGCCGCTCCATGTGGCTATCCAGTTGGGACGATGGACTACCGCGACCAAGCTGGTGCAGGCTGGCGTTGATCTCGAAATGCGACTTCCCGACGGCAAAACGGCGCTTCACCTCGCCATTGCGATGCGCAATCATGAATTCGTGCAGGTGCTCGCATCTCGGGGCGTCAACGTTGACCGAGCAACACGCGAGCATACGCCTCTAACCATGGCCATCAGTACTCGGTGCACGCCCATCACGGCAATTCTACTTGACGCCGGAGCAGATCCTAACCTGGCGAGTCGCACTGGCAATACGCCTCTTATCGTAGCAACATCGGCAGGACACGAAGAAACGGTTCGATATCTACTCGCCAACGGCGCCGATCCTGCAGCAACTCAGAGCTCCTCCGGATACTCTGCGATGCACATGGCAGCGCACAGAGACAAGCCGCAGATACTGCACCTGCTCTTCATGTCAGGAGCACACGTCGACTCGTTCGACAAGGCCGGCGATACGCCTCTGCTAGTCGCGGCCAAACTTGGAAACGACGCCAGCGCAATGCGACTGGTAAACATGGGTGCTGATACCGAGCGTATTGGACACGACGGCATGAGCGTACTCTCACATGCCGTCAAGACCGGCAACCGGGAGCTTGTCAAAGCACTCCTTCGCATGGGTGTTGGGCTCGAATCAACCTTGGGTCCCGAATACAACCGGAGCGGTTATCTAGTCCCGGAGCCACAAACGTCGCCGCTCCATACGGCGGCGCAGCACGGCCGGGACGACATGCTCCTCCGACTCGTAGCGGCCGGCGCATACCTCGAGAGCACCATCTACCCCGGCCGCACCCCCTTAATCGTAGCCGCAGCCCACGGGCACCTCTCGACAGTGCAACTCCTCCTCCGGCTCGGTGCCGACGCGCACACGCTCACAACGCACGGCGACACGGTCCTCTTTGAAGCTTCCGCCAACGTCGCGACGCTCAAGTGTCTCCTCGCGCAAGGGGTGAAAGTCAATCATCGCAACGACCAGGGTGCTACGGCACTGCACTACGCTGCGCTGCGCGGGCACATGGCAGGAGTTAAGTTGCTTTTAGATAACGGGGCCCGGCAATTTGTGGCGCGCGCCGTGTGGGATGCCTTGGAGCAGAGAGATGGAACAGGCGAGTATCGACAGGGCACGCCAGCGGGGGTCGCGATGCAAAGAGGCTTGTATAATGTGGCAGGGGTGATCGAGGGTAGACGGTTCAGTCGACGACTGCACGGCTGTTACTCTCTGTAAGATATCCAAGTATGATGGATGTTGTACAGTTATTACTGTGCTGGGTTTGGAGCGAGTGGTGGGTTTTGTTTATTTAAATTCGAGATACCATAGGTGTTGGGGGCGTTTTGGAACAACTGATTTTTCTTGGTCGCACCGTCATGAATGCCAAGCAGTGCATTATTGTATCGGGACATGGATTGAAGTAGGGAAAGAGGGCAATTTCCTGTTAGATTCATATCTTTTCAATCATACGTTAGATATCCCTGCCACCATCTGAGACAAGGAAGTAAATCATGAACCCACTAATCTCATGCACCCTCAAAGTATTTGCCGAGATCCCACAGTACTGTACGAATACCGAGCCCAGATACGAATACGCGTGAGCGGCACAAGGATCCATCCACATGAGGCTAACTCAACGCTTCGACAATACGACAACTTTCCAACTCTGCCTTTTACGGCGCAGCCTCCTTGACTAACTGTTAGTACTGACGTAATCTGCATAATCACCGATGTTTCGCGCCAAATAACAGGTACAGCGACTCTTAAACTCATCGCCTCTGCTACTGTAGAATAGATAGTTCGGCTATCCCACTAGACTAGTCCGTGTTGCTACATGTGCTCATATTACCCTGTCATATTTCAAAATTTCCAATTTCACAATGCTTCGAGCTTGGGAAGTTTGAACTACAACATTTGTTATATCTCGTTGGACCCCTGATCCTCTTCCTACCCCAGTCTTATCTCGTCTGGTCCTCTCCAGACTCCATAAGCCACCACATAGCCCGCTAGCACGCCACAACAACGAGGACGCCATCGCAACCCCAAACTTCCCAAGCCAGTGTTTACATACACGACCCTTGTTCCTTTCTTACCGATCAGTAACGCAAACTCGACATTCCCGTGGGTCTTGCATTAACCACCCAAACCATCCACCATCGATTGTCCAAGCCTCTGCCACGCGACTCAACAACCATCGCACGTGCTCTCCTACACCAACCCCGCAATCGGCCCCTCCCTCAATTCGTCTAAAACCTTGGGCAACGTTCCAACCCAACTATAGCCCATAGAACCTCCTTTGGTGTCCATCTCCTTCGCATCGCCTTGCCGAGTCGCTTCGCATCAACCATGTCTTCATCAGGCGCCGCCGCGTCGTCCCAGGCCAACAGCAGCAGCTGGACGGCTTTCCTCAAGGTCTATAGCCACCCCCCTGATCGCAAGCTATCCTCAGACAGCTCGCTAAACAGCTTATAGTCTATTGCCAACTTCAACGGCGACCTCTCCTCCCTAACCGCCCCTCCATTCATTCTCTCGGCCCAGTCTCTTACCGAATTCTCCGCCTACTGGGCGACACACCCACCCGTCCTCACAGCTCCTAGCAACGAACCTGACCCTGCCAAGCGCTCCGCCCTCGTCCTCAAATGGTTCCTGTCCACCCTCAAGCACCAGTACGCCAGCCGCAGCGAGCAGTTCGGCAACGAAAAGAAGCCTCTAAACCCGTTCCTTGGCGAGCTTTTCCTCGGCCATTGGTCTGACGAAGCTGGTACAACGACCTTGGTCTCCGAACAAGTCAGTCACCACCCGCCTGCCACGGCCTACTGCGTTCGCAACGACAAGACGGGTATTCAGCTCGAGGGTTACAATGCTCAGAAGGCTACCTTCAAGAGCACCATCATTGTCAAGCAGATCGGCCACGCCGTCCTGACTATTCCTTTGCCCTCAGGCGAGGTGGAGTCGCACCTCATCACCCTCCCCTCTCTTCATATCGAGGGTCTCATCTTCGGCGCCCCCTTTGTCGAGCTCGACGGTTCCAGCTACATCGTTAGCTCCTCCGGATTCACCACCAAGATCGATTATAGCGGCAAGGGATGGGTCTCCGGCAAGAAGAACAGCGTCACTGCCACCATCACACCTACCGGCAAGGATAAGGAAGTTCTCTTCAACGCCACCGGCCAGTGGAATAAGGCTCTAGAGATTCACTCCGGTTCTTCAAAGAGCAACTCAAAGTCCACCCTCTTCGCCGCATACGACGCTATCGCCACCCCCCAGACGGAGCTCATTCTCGCTCCCATAGAGAAGCAGCACCCACTCGAGACCCGCCGCGCTTGGGCTCGCGTCGCAGAGGCCATCTCGAAGGGTGATATGGACACTACTGGTATTGAAAAGGGTAAGATTGAGCAGGCGCAGCGCGACATGCGCATCAAGGAGCGCTCCCAAAACCGTACCTGGGAACGCCAGTACTTCTCCAATGTCGAGACCAACGATGCGGTTCTCGACAAGATTGGCCATGCCGCCGGCGTGCCGCTTGACGGCGAGCGCGACAAGACCGGTGGGCTATGGAGATTTGATAAGGCCAAGGCCGATAAGCGAGCTGCCGAGGTACTGACCGACGAAGATGTGGCCTATATCGAGAAGGAGCTGCTTGGTTGGTAGTGTCGACCAGTATCTGTTAAACAGCGTCATCGCCAGGTGCTTAAACTTGGCAAACCGAGATAAAATCTGTGGTCACTGCGCTCAATGAGAAGCTTGGGGCAGCAAAATCACCAGCAGACCCAAGCTCTTTTACCGTATAAGTAGATGTAATGAAACGAAGGACGGAAGAAGGTTTTCTGGTTACCTTTATTGTGGGCAACATGGCATGGATGGATAGGGTATTAAGCTTGGTCTTCACGCTGTACGATAGAGCGTTGTTTTAGTATAAACTTACACTTCTAACCCCACATCTATAAACTAGCGTAGTCCTCTTAATCGATGGCCACGGTGGAAGATGTGAAATATTTCAGCTTATCCAAACATGATCGGGGAATGTTTCAACATGGTAGCTATTAGCACGCCCACACTAGAGGTAACATCACTAGAGCAGATACAAAAGAATCATCATCTTATTTTAATGCTTTATTCATTTTGACAAATAGGTTCATATTGGTATTTACTTCCCAACCCTCCATAGGTGATGTGCTAACCACCTCGCTCATTAGTCATTAAAGACGTAAACGTCATTTACAGGGAACCAGCAGTGTTGAAGTCCTTGAGAGCCTCGGCAACGCGAACAGACATGGTCTTCTCACCCTCACGGACCCAGACACGGGGCTGTTACGCTGTTAGCAACAACTTAATTTATTGTCGTTGAGGGGATAACTTACGTCGAACTGCTTCTTGTTGGGCTTGTCCTCACCCTCGGGGTTGCCGACGGCAGTCATGAGGTAGTCCTTCTTCTTCAGCATGTAGTCACGGATACCGGCCATGTAGGCGAACTGCATATCGGTGTCGACGTTGACCTTGACGACACCATGGCTAATGGCCTCGAGGTACTCCTGCTTGGACGAGCCGGAGCCACCATGGAAGACGAAGAAGACGGGCTTGGGGTTGCTGGACTTGATGGCAGCCTTGACGTACTCCTGGTGCTTGCCGAGGAGCTCGGGGTGCAACTTGACGTTGCCGGGCTTGTAGACACCGTGGACGTTACCGAAGCCGGCGGCGATGGAGAAGTAGGGGGAGATAGCGGAGAGGGTGTTGTAGATGTTGAGGATATCCTCGGGCTGAGTGTAGAGGGAGTTGTTGTCAACATCCTCGTTGTTAACGCCATCCTCCTCACCACCGGTAATACCAATCTCCATCTCGAGCCACTGCTTCATGGGAGCAGCGCGCTTGAGGTACTTGGCAGTGGTCTCGACGTTCCAGTCGACGGGCTCCTCAGAAAGATCAATCATGTGAGAGCTGAACAGGGGCTCGCCATTGGCCTTAAAGAAAGCCTCGTCAGCATCGAGCATGCCGTCGAGCCAAGGAAGGAGCTTCTTGGCACAGTGGTCGGTGTGGAGAACGACGGGGATGCCGTAAGTGGGAGCAATAGCACGGATGTAGTGGGCAGCGGCAATGGCACCGGCAATGGAGGCAGCCTGGCCATCGTTGCTCACACCCTAGAAAGCTGTTAGTTGTTGTCATGATGAATCGATACTCCAAGGTGAGAAATTTTTTCATACCTTGCCGGCAAAGTAGGCGGCACCGCCCTGAGAGAACTGGAGGACGATGGGGGACTTGGCGTCGCGGGCAGCCTCGAGGGAAGCGACAACAGTGGAAGAGGAGGTGACGTTCTTGACATTTGAATTAGCATTAAGCCTTGATGAAAATGTTTCGGTGAGTAGCTTACGATGGCGGGGATAGCGAACTTGTGCTCACGAGCGTACTCGAAGAGGCGGAGGACGTCATCGCCGTAGATGACGCCGGTCTTGCGGCTGAGGACATCGGAGGCACCCATGATTATGGTTGTTATGAAGCTTGAATGAGGAATTGGTGTAGGAGTGATTGAGATAAGCTCAGTAGAAGTTGAAGAGTGTGAGAGGTTTCTAAGGAAAGAGAGTCAGTCAGTTAATAAGAAATGACGATGAAGGGGGGCAGCGCGGGGTTTTCTGCTGTCGTTGGGATCATCGCTATCGATAACAACGTCAACGAAGGAGGGGGGTTGTTGAGTGAGGTAGGGGAGGGGTAGCTGAGCAAAGGCAGGTACGAGCTTGACAACGGTGTCTAGGGGGGTGGGAGGATGGAGTTCGATTGCGCTGTGGTGCCTGTCCAAGAATCTAACAGCTCCATCAAGCGAAGCGTCATGAGCTGTTGTCTCGACGAAACACATGCCATGACAACACGATCGCTACCCGATAATGAGGTTCATGCTCGTGCCAGCTGCGGCGTCATATCATTTGTGAAACTCAAACAACATCGCATTCTGAACCGCCCGGGCCGCTGCACGGCTTAATCTGACGGACTCTGCCGCCTGTTCTGGTTCTGGAGCCCTCTGCTGGCATGACTGCGGTGACCACGAAACCACAACGGCAGCTCTTATTCTGCCAATTTGCCCGAACACTGCAGTTTCTGATTCGCATCTCGAAACATCTCAGGTGAGGTTGCGGCGAATTGCTGCAGAAAGCAGCCGCTCACCGCACACCTCGAGCCCCCGTCTGGTGAGTCTCGCCATGTCGCGGTGGCTCCGTGGCGCATCCCCGGCGGCATCCCGGAAGCACCACGTCCCCAGTGCGGTAGGCAATGCCCCAAACTGCCCTGACATGACAATTGAGTGCGTCGAAGCTCACTCAGAGCTTGGCGCGCCAAAACTTGCCAGCAGGATGCTGGCCCGTCTCGAGGGGGTGTCTCCTCGGTGCTATAGTGGAGCATTGGTGGTCCGCATCGTCATCCAGCAGACCGAGACGGCCTAGGCACCGCAGGGCAGGGCAATTCGCATTGAGTGGAAGGGGATTGGATTGGGCATTTTGTGTTATTGCGGAGCAGAGCTATTTGGACTTACATAGTAATAATACGGTAAAGCGCGGATGGGGCGTGTAATTGGAAGAAATTACAACTTCAGGATTTGGATAATTAATTCACTCAAAAATGAGTCCTCCCCAGAACGTGGGCTATGACTTCTTTATTTAAAACCATCAGGGAGAAATTCATTGGTTCTCCTTTGCCGAGGGCTACAACTTGCCATCAGCGACAGCTCGGAGCTTTTCTACGGAAACATGCGGGATGCCCAACCCTTTTTGCTGCCAAAGGGACCCCTCGATCGGAAATCACCGTTCACATTATTTGGTAGAAATGTTAGTTCGCCAATACCATTCTCTTCCTGGTCCATGTCCCCCGCATTAAGCGTCATACTGCCATCTGATATGCCAAGGCATGCTATCAAGCATTGTGCCGGTGAACGAACTAGACAAGAGCCGTCTGATTACACGGACGAGTTGCACAAATAAACACACGGTGGATGTGTATTTTTGTGCTGGTAGGAAATGAACCCAGACCGTTTCGTTTGGTACGTTTTAGCTATCTGACTTTCTATGGACCTTTCTAGCCCATTGCTCCATAGTTGCGTAGGTGAGCTGCACAACAGCTGGGTGAACCCCCACGGGAATCGTCATGTCGCCGATTTTTTTACACCCCAATCTTAAACAAACCTTGACGGAGAGACGGTAAATAGTGGGGGGCCTTCACTTCGATCTCTTGGATTTTTTAAGCAATGACCTCAGACTGGTTGGCTTCAAAGACTCTAATCAATAGCAAAAAGCCTTGGAGATGGACAACTTTTGGCAACATTCATCCGCTGTGGTCTTTGGTAACGGAAGTACACCCCCTTTTCTTCACGTTCTCAGGACATGATGCACTTGCCCCATCATTCTAGAGACACGCTCACTTTTCCACTAGCATCCATAGTGTCTCGAACATTCCATTACATACCACTAGGCTGCAAGATCAACGCGAACAATTCGCTCAACCACCATGAAATCTTCTAGGCGAATCATGCAGAATATTTGTTTTGCTATGTTCTTTTCCATCAACAATCCATATTCTGGGCATTAATCGTAGATGAAGACTACAGAGCTATCGTGCCTTCAAATGTCTCGTTCAAATCAAGAGTCTTATATATACTCTATTATTTATGACTCTGGTATCAAATTTGGAAGGCTTCCATAGCTCAGTTGGTTAGAGCTTCGTACTAATACTTCAACTTGCAAGTGTCGGTAATGCGGAGGTCGCAGGTTCAAGCCCTGCTGGGAGCATACGTGTTTCACAACGCCATCCAAATGTTTTTTACTTTTTATTCTTTTGCTTGCCCCATATCTACTATGTTAGCACAGAGTATATCTACTAAAATGCTGTCCCCCAACCCTATACTGATCCTAAATCAATTGCTGGTTCCCCTCGACTGGCAGGAATCGCACAGCTTTAGTTAATCTTGTAACAATAATGTTCGAATCGATTTCTGAAATGTGTGATTTTGGTCTGGGCGGATATGGGTTATATTGACTGACCTGTATATTTGGGTGATGTTGTATCTCTCAAGTGAAGAAAGGAACTAAAGTTTTAACATAATGTTCATATGATAAGAATGGCTTTCTCTTAACACATGACTGCAATCTGTTGCAGAGTAAGACAGTACCACGATAATTGAACCCATACGAACCCAAACCACCAAGAGTTCAGCAATATTATGGATTCAGTCTTTTTTTATGTATCGTGGTATTGGTGCAATCAACGTTCCTACTGACGTCGATAACTTGGTTCCCAACCCGCTTAGTCATGATCGTAGATTTCCTCTGATAAGCTTCGCAAACAAGTTGTTCATCAATGACAATAATCACAGAGGCCCGGCATGTCGACGGAAGCAACCTCAACATCGTTGCTCAACCTCAATGCTCTCTTCGACAACCCGCTATTCGCGGGTGGCATTGGCCTCGCCTCTCTTGGCGCAGTCGCGGCATTCGCGCGCAAGGGAGCTATAGCTGGCCTTGGAGTTGCGCGAAGGCGGTTGCTCGTAAACGTCGAAATCAGCAAGCAAGATCCCGCTTACCCATGGATTCTAGCATGGCTATCACAGCCACGGGAGAACCCGGGATTTCTCGCCTCGAGGCTTACCCGAATTCATAACCTATCGGTGACGACTACGACCGCATCGCGAACGCCGGGCGTGGGAGGAGCCTCGCAGGCACACTTCTTCCTGCAACCGGGTTATGGACGACACATTATCAAATTCGGAAGCGCTTACATCGCCGTAAACCGAGAGAAACACAACACCGCGAATATGAATACGGGCGAACCGCACGAGATTGTCCAGCTCACGACGCTATGGTCGCACCGACACCTTTTTGAGGCAGTCTTCAGCGAGGCGCATCAACTGGCGGCCAAGGCGAATGAGGGCAAGACGATTGTATACTCGGCAAGAGGAATGGACTGGGTACCTCTGGGTGATCCGCGAAAGAAGCGACCACTTGGCTCTGTGATTTTGGATGAGGGCGCCAAGGAAAGCATACTAGCCGATGTACATGATTTTCTGCAGAGGCAACAGTGGTATGTCGACCGAGGTATTCCGTATCGACGAGGATACCTCCTGTTTGGTCCTCCTGGCAGCGGTAAGACGTCTTTCATTCAGGCACTGGCTGGTGAGCTGGACTTTAGCGTCGCGATGATCAATCTCAGTGAAATGGGAATGACGGATGATAAGCTGGCTTATCTGCTGACCAAGTTGCCCAAGAGGAGTCTGCTTCTGCTTGAGGATGCCGATGCTGCCTTTGTCAACCGACGGCAGCGAGACAGCGACGGTTACGGCGGCGCTACGGTGACCTTTTCAGGTCTGCTCAATGCTCTTGACGGCGTTGCAGCTGGAGAAGAGCGACTCGCCTTCTTGACCACTAATCACATCGACCGCCTTGACCCTGCACTGATCCGGCCCGGTCGCGTAGACATGATGATGCGTATCGGCGAGGCGACACGCTATCAGGCGGCGCGGATGTGGGATCGCTTCTATGGCGATATCGACACCGACTTGTCTGGCCAGATTCGTTTCATTGCCAGACTCGAAGAGCTTGGCTTATTTGGCCAGACTCCTGATGGCAAGCCTTCGAACAGGCACACGAGCACGGCAGCGATTCAAGGACTTTTCTTGTTTAACAAGAATGACATGGAAGGTGCAATTAATATGGCAGAAGAGTTGATCCCTCGGAAGTTCGAGGCTGGCCAGGCGGTGCCTGAGGGCGCGATTAAGACGCCTGCTTAAGCTACTGCTATCTACCATGGGGAGGAGATGGAGTGGAAAGGCAGTGATGTCTGCGTGTATAACTGTGTACCATCATCTATAGTAGTCTAAGGTTTCGGTGATACCCGATTAATTGCGGAAAGGAGGTGTTGCCACAGAAAACTGTACACGTACCGTAAAACAACATACTACGAATATACTAGTGAACCACCTACCTTGAATAAACCGCTTCCCACTATTGTGTCCAAGTTTGAAAACAGAATACACAATCCATGCTATGGCCTCATGGTTATCTCGTCTAAATAGCTTGTTTTGTAGTTCGATTACGACTTTTAGGCGGCTGGGGCCAAGGCGCGAGGTCTGACCCTTCCTCAGCTGGTGCCTGGACACAGTAAGTTAAGTAGTACGCTTCACGTTGACATCGTGACCACAACTACACTCAAGTCTACATTCCCCTCCCATCGCATCACGATCGGAAGCTCTGCGATGTGCTTTGCGGCTTGGCTTACATGATAGAGCGTGCTACTTAATTGCTCAGTATTCCGAAGGGCATATCTTCCAACCCAAAACGCGATGCCATCTAATGGACAGGTCACGCTGGATGCATGGCTATCTCGAAAATCCACCTCAAAGGCCAAAACTCCATCTAGATCGACGCCTTCAAGAGCAGCTCCATACACGCCACAATCTTCTTCATCTTCACAATCGCATTCGTCAAATGGTCGGCAAGATGACAGCTATCGACACGGTACGGCACTCGCCGCAGTAGCTAGGGAAACACGCATCGTGCTCCCAGACATCTTGCAGAACCTCCCCAATATCCAAGCGAGCAAATCCGAAGCCCTCTTCTACTACACTCTACCGCCACTCAAGCCCAACGAATGTCCTAGGCGGACATCCTCCGGGAAGACGACCATAAAAATTGTTAATGAGGACACCTTCAACGCCGCCATACAACTGGCAGCCTCCTGCCCGCAGTCGACTAGCCGTGTCGCGGTGCTCAATATGGCGAGCCACGTTAGTCCAGGCGGAGGCTGGTTAAAAGGCGCGCGGGCACAAGAAGAGGCTCTATGCTACCGCAGCTCATTGTACTTGTCACTACATCGGCGGTATTATCCTTGGAAGCAACGCATGGGCATCTACACGCCCGATGTGGTCCTCATTCGTTCGGATCAGGACTCGGGCCATAAGATACTCGTACCAGAAGTCAAAGTCGAAGACTTGCCCATCGTGAGCGTGCTCAGCATCGCAGCTCTAAGAACGCCGCCCGTCAAAACAGTGCAGATAAGTACATCTAGTGGCACTGAAGACAAGACGGTGTTCGCGAAGGCCTCGGATCGTGACCTGACAAAGCTCAAGATGAGGTTATGTTTGAGAATGGCGGCGAGGAGGAATCATGGGCTGTTAGTATTGGGTGCGCTGGGGTGTGGTGCATTTAGGAATCCAGCAGAGGAAATTGCGACCTGTTGGCTGGAGGTCTTGAAGGAGAATGAGTTCAAGGGTGGCTGGTGGGAGGAAGTGTGGTTTGCAGTGTTTGATAGGAGGAACGAAGGGAACTATGAAGTCTTTGAAGAGATATTGGGAGGCCAGGAGATATAAACCAGACAGGTTTGAAGCCTCTCGGCGGCAAAGAGATGGTGTTCAAGCGTACAGATTCAGACACCGCAGCGGCAAGGGGTCTCCTAAGTAGTTGCATATTCCATGTAGGAAACAGAATCCACGGAGGCGCTTTACTCTCATTGTTTCTCTTGTCTAGAACCAATTCGTTGCCAGTATCCGATCGGTTGCAGAAATGGTCTTGACCAGACAATGTTACCCTCTGCTTTCCCCATACTTAACATCAGAGATGCCCGACAAGCAGTTTAGTCAGAGCCAACCAAATACCAAATAAAGTACATACACGGCTAAACTATCCTCGGACTTCTTCTCGTCGCGCTGAAATCTTGTCTCCCCCACCTTTTCTCATCCTTCAAGCGGGTTTAGCAGACCACATCTGCCGATGTCGTGATCACCATCGCTAATTGCCAATTGCATACTCAATTTAGCACCGCACTTGTTCCAATCCTTGAGGCTCTTGAACGCCACCGAAAAAAAGACAAATCTCTGAGGCGATAATATGACTATGGTCCTTCGAACAAGCCTACGCCGCCGTCAGTCTCTTTGGCTTTTTGTTTGTGCAAGCTTGACGCCTGGAAGATGGTCTTTGTAGGGTGGCTTGTGGACAATTTGTTCTCGACTTGTTATACAGGTCTTTCCGCCTTCTGTTGGTTAACCAACCCCTGCGTTGGCCGCTAGGAAACTGGACTTGACTTCTGATAAAAAGATGCGACGCTCCAATCACTGGATGGAGAACGTCGAGTCGATCCTTGTCTACGCTACTCCTCTAAAGTATGCTGTCACGCACTATCCTAGTCAGGGTGTTTGGATGTGCCATACCTCTAGACTTTGCCGCAGACGTCCAAGACATCAGTATATAAACTCCCAGTTCGACAGCCGCTCGCGTGCTCTTCTATTCTCCGGCTAGACTCTCAGCCCATCTTCCCCCGCCGGAATCATACTCCTGTGCCCACGTACAAGTCCATCATGTTTGGCCAAGTTAAGGAGACCCAGGTCTACGATGCTGAAGGCCTGGGCAATTACGATCGCGATTTTGCATCGCCTCAACTTGATGAAGGTGCTGGCGATACTATTGACCCAAGCTCGGGTGTCAAGAGAGGCCTTAAGAACCGTCATTTATCCATGATGGCACTGGCTGGTATCATTGGACCTGGTCTGTTAGTCGGCGCGGGCGGCGCATTGAGCAACGGCGGCCCAGCTTCGCTCATCATTGGCTTCGGTGTTATTGGTATGCACCCAGTGCGTTTTTCGTCGTGGGAAGCCAGCCAATACTGATTATCTCAGGCATCATTGCCTTTGCCATCATGCAATCCCTAGGCGAGATCACAACGCTTTATCCTGGTGGAGGCTCTTTCATCTCTCTCGCCGAGCGTATGGTGGACAAGTCTTTCAGCGTTGCCGTAGGCTGGAACTACTTCATCATTTGGGCCGCAGTCCTTGCAAACGAGTACAATGTAATCTGCAGCATCATGACTTATTGGGGCCCTCAAGTGCCGCTCTGGGGTTACTTCTTGATATTCTGGACTGTCTTTTTGGGCTTTCAGATGTTGGGCGTAGAGGCTTTCGGCGAGGCAGAATTCTGGCTCGCTCTGATCAAGCTCCTGGGCTTGACCGCATATTTCATCTTTGCCATCATCTATGCCTCTGGTGGTCTCGTCGGTCAGGACAAAGCCCTGGGTTTTCACTATTGGAACGACCCGGGTGCTTTTAACGGCAACGGTTTCCGCGGAGTTGCCACCGTCTTCGTCTTTTGCGCGACGTTCTATTCGGGCATCGAGTCCATTGCTATTGCGGCAACCGAGACGAGAAACCCTGGTGTTGCCGTTCCTCAAGCTATTCGTCAAGTATTTTGGCGCATCATCTTCGTCTATATGGGATCTGCCTTTTTCTTCGGCCTGACCTGTCCTGCCAATGCAGATGACCTCGTCAACGGAGGCTCTAGAGCATTGAAGAGCCCGATGACAATAGCTATCCAGACTGCTGGATGGGGTGGAGGTAAGCCGACCTGAGAGTGAAACGTACTCGAAACACCCACCTAGCTGACCGTTTTCAGGTGTTCATCTTATCAACGCATTCATCCTCGTTACCTGTCTCTCCGCCATCAACTCATCCATCTACATTGGCTCGCGAACAGTCTTCTACATGGCCAAGTCTGGCAAGGCCCCCTCATTTCTTGGTTGGACCAACGCTCGCGGCGTTCCCGTCTTTGCCATCCTTCTCACCAATGCTGTTGGTTCCATTTCCATGATGAACGTCTCTACGGGAGCCTCCAAGGCCTACAGCTACATCGTCAACCTCTCAGGGGTGAGCACGTTCTTGGTCTGGGCCAGCATCAGCTTCATACACATTCGCTTCCGACGCGCTTGGGTGGTACAGGGTCGGAGGATCGAAGATCTACCGTACAAAGCCCTGGCATATCCCTGGTTGACATACTTCGGACTTGGGGCTTGTGTCTTCCTGGCGCTGGTGCAGGGATGGACGACCTTATCCCCGTTCGACGCGGGCAACTTTGTCGATGCGTACGTCCTGCTCCCGCTGTTTGGAGTCATCTATGTATTCTGCAAGCTCTACTGGCGAAGAACAGATAGGTTCCTGCATGCGGTGGATATTGATCTCGATAGCGGTCGGAGGGTCGATTTGGACAGCAAGGCGGATCCTCTTGAGGCAGCTGTTGCGCATCAGCAGTTGTCGTTCTGGAAAAAGGCGTGGGCTTGGTTCTAAGACTACTACGCAGTAACTGTTTCCCGCTCTTCAAATTTGCATTCCGTCCTGAACTGTTCCTGACCCATCAGGAAATAGCTCGATAGTAAACATTGTATACGCATGTCGGACGCCGTCGTCATTCCAATCTCTCCTTGCTTGGCTGCTCCCAAGGTATACCAAGCTTGCTAGAGAGAGTAAGCATTCTTACGGCCGAGCTCCTTCTATCAACAACTAAGCCCGGCATTGATAGATAAAACTCTGAGATTGACTTGATGGGCAACATACTGAAGGACTCATGCAATCGAACCTTTGACATGTGACGACGATATGCAGAGCCTCAAGGGTCCTCGCTGCCAGGGACGCCCTGAAGGCTGAGGCTCCACTCAACACCCGTCCGCTGCCCGCCTTAGCAGAGTACGTACTGTATCTTCCAGGGGCATCCGCTCAGCCTGTTAGCTTTGGCGGGGCGCTGTAGGCTGATCTGTCGACTGCGTACCTTGCCTACTACGCAATCCTCTCGACGAACCACTGAAGCGTGGCTCAGCTCTCTACCTCAAACATCGTCACCAACTCTCCTCGACCGACTACAGAATCTGTTATCGCCTTTGCATGTCAGAACTCTCATCAACATCTGCTCACCTTCGACGATCGTTCTGAATCAGCCCCTCGCAAGGATCCACCGTCCAAGCGCTGTCTCTATCGTCGTTATCGCACCTCTCTTGTGATTTAGCTGCGGACAGATCGAGCTCCGTTGCGCAACGCACACTCGCATATCTCGGATCCTGCTCTTTCTCTTCTGCATGTTTTATCCGATCTGCCGACCTGCTTCAGCCATTCGCCCTCCTTCCACGAACGAGACATCGCATCCTTGACCCCACGGCTTCGCGGGAGCCGACCAATCTCGACCCGTTCGCCGACAAGTCGAATGAATGCAACCTCTTAATCCTTTCCTCGCCGCCTTCTTCAAGAGCTCTCTAGCCTCTCAGTGCACACCAGTACATCACCATATTCTACTAGTTCCATCCACGGATGTGCTTCTCACCTCTAAGGAAACCGAGAGCGGCACCGCCTCAGCCGACTTCATAGCTTCCGAGGACTTTCTTGCAAGCCATGTCCTCCGAATCCCCAGCCCGGCGGGCGCTGGTGGTGGTAAAGATGCACAGAATCTGCGCGAGCTGAGAGGCAAGGCTAAGCAGCTTACCACGCTCAATGGGAAGAGTGTCGTCATTAAAGATTCGTACATCTATAGCAATAAAGGTGCGCGCTCCCTCGCTGACTAGTTGTCCCTTTACTCAGCACTTGCTTATTCTACCATTTAGGTTTCAAGTCGCTGGCCCAAGCTCAACTTCTGAACGACATTGTCTGGTATCCTGACGTCTTCGAACCTAGACAATGGCTGCTTTACTTTATATCGAGGCCTTTGGTCGGAACTTGGGAAGAGGTCAAGATCACACCGGCCGTCTTCATACCCGGCGTTCGCAAACGCAGGATTGCCGAGCAGAAGCAAGCCTCTAATGTCGATGTTGCTGATACGCCTCCACGAAAAAAGGATATCAGAAGCTTCCATGAGTTACTTAACAACTTTCCTTTGATCGCGCGCCAGATGCAGCCAGGTCTCGAAAAGCTGTTCCTGGAGTTTACCAATGTTTTCCAGAAACCGCTACCTCCCCCGCCTTCTGCACCTGATATACCAGATCCTGAACCGGATGGCCCCATTCGAAGCGCGGCGAAAAGAGCTCGATCTAACAGCGCATCAAGTCGTACGGGGAACGACGGTCCGACGAAATTGCCTGTGACGGAGAATTTCTACGCCGAAGATGATGAAGATGTTATGAGAGCATCGCTTGAGACTGCAGTCACTGCTGCTATCGACTTGTTCCAAGGCGTTGACAAGCAGCAGTTGTCGTTGCTAGGCGCAACGACTGAACTAACGGGCCCCCTGGTTGAAAAGCTCATTGAGCGTTATGTCACCGAGAATCTCCATCATCTCATCTTTCCGAAGCTAAATGCAATGAAGCGACCCTACGACTTGGAGCTGGAAGCCAAGATCAAGAAGATGCAGCATATCGATATCTCGCAGCTGGGCATCGCTATCGAGGGAGGGTACAAAGCTAAGCACGAGCTTGTTCTTGAACTGGGTTCAGCCGTGGAAGAATTTAGGAAGATTACAGCCGCGACATGTCCACAAGTCATGCTAGATCTCCTACTATCGACGATGAAGATGGTTTCACACTTGACTGATACCTCCAAGACACAAAACATGTCGCCCAACTCAACTTCGGAAAAGCCAATCATGACCGTAAATGCCGACACCCTGGTATCATTCCTTCTTTATGTGGTGATAAGATCCCAAGTGAAGCAGCTTCAGGCCAGGCTTACTTATGTTCGAAACTTCATCTTCATTGATGACGTTGACAGTGGCGAGCTGGGATATGCCTTGAGTACCTTCGAGGCTGTCTTGGTCTACCTTGTTTTAGACTCGGCAGGCTTGCGACGTGCCAGTCGCAGGAATAAGGCGCTTTGGGACGCTGCCAAAGGAGACGATTTAGAGGAACTGAAGAAGATTATGGAGCCGGATTCGTCCGCCGTGGATGAGGACGACCTCTCTGAGAATAGCAATCACAGTCGCCGCCCTTCTACGGCCTGGGGTTCGCAGCACAAGAAATCCTCAAGAAGATCTTCGAGGAGGTCATCTCTAGCAATCACGCTCGCGGACCATTTTTCTCACGGATCTGACCTGAACCATGTCTTCCCATTTCAAGCCAACGACAATGGTAACGCCAATGACTTCATTTTACCTATACGTAGGCAAAAGAAGGTAGCAATGGATACCCGAAGCATGTCTAGCGGGTCTGAGATTTCGGTTCACTCGCGCACAGGAAGCATGGGTTCCGTGGGCAGCGCTTTGGAGGGAGATATCTCAATTGAGCGGTTGTCGCAGACTAACAATTCATCAGGAGATTCAGTCCTGATGATGGCTGTACAGGCTGGGCGACCCGAAGCTCTAAGGTACCTCCTCTCGCTTTCCGAATACTTTTCACCACGTTTCGCATTAGATGATGTGAACAACGAAGAGACGACACTACTAAGCGCTGCCATCCAACTGGGCAAGCCTGACTTGATCAACATCATTCTAGAGTTTATCTTATCGTCGTCAACTGGGGAGCAGATTAAACAGTATCTGGCGCACCAAGATCGCTGGGGTCGTAGCGCAGGCCACTACCTCTTCAACGCACCCCATCTGATCCTGCGAATAGGCCGGATGATCCCTTGGCGACAACAGGACAAGAACGGCCAAACACCACTGTTTGCGCTATGTCGGTCGTACGACCATGGAAATTACCACGACATGGTTGAGGCTGGACTCAACATCGCTATGGTTTCACAACGGGACGGAGAGCCGCTTCATGTCGATGAACACGTTGACGGCAAGGGCAACACGTTGCTCCATGTTATCAATGACGCCAGTCTTGCCTTGAGAATATTACAGTATTGTGACGTCGATGTCAACGCGACAAACGACAAGAGATTTACGCCTTTGATGGTGGCTAGTAAGTATGGCAGGTATGACATGGTACGATCATTATTCGCGGATCCACGGGTGGATATTGCTGCCAAGGAGATTAGGGGGCTTACTGCCGTGGAACTCGCCAAGGATGACGACGTGCGCAACAAGATTGATGATCTGAACCTGTTCAGCATGCAGCCCGGTCCAGACGCACGCATTACCGGCGTCGTCAGGGCATTCTTTGTGGAAGATGCATCTGTACGACTGGTGCTGAAGTCGGCGGCGCCGACAGATCATGACAGTTATACGGTAACTACCAGTCGACGGTCGCTTTCTGATTTCGAGCACCTTCCAAGCCTTCTCGCTCTTGAAAACCCTGCCTCATGGATCCCCTCGCTCACGGATGTGCGGTCGCCGTTCCAGATACCTTCGAAGCCTTCACGAGCTCTCTTACGGGACATGCAGCTCCGGGCTGATTGGTTCTTGAAAATCATGCTCTCTCATCCTACCTTCGCGACGCATGAGATGCTGTGGGAGTTCTTCTTGGTACCTGAGGTCCAGCTCGACATGATGGAGCAGCGGACTTTGCTCAAGACGGAAACGCGCGTGGAGAAGGTGAGGGACGAATATGAGCCCGTGGAAGACGTAAGAGAGGTAGAGCAGTTTGTCAACCATGCGAGGGAGATGGTGCGAAGCGTCAACTACTCTATAAAGAGCGTTACTAGGCGAGCAAACTGTGTGGGGATTGCCTATTCTGGTTCGTCTATCACACCACCTGCAGTGTGCTCATGTCAGATGCACTTTGAACTGATGCGTTAGCAGATATGTACGACTCTTCGGTGTTGCTTCATCGAGCCGTCTCGACACTAAAATTCGTCCCTCCTAGGCATATAGAGGCATTCGAGACATATGTCCGGTCTCTGGTGCCAACTCAGCTCAGTGCTCAGACAGTATTTCATACGACACTGCTTGCGCTGCAATCAACCGTCCAAGCGCTACTGACAGCACTCTCACGACCTCCTGCCATCATCTCACAGATGAGAGCGGCCAAGCGCGAGGCAGACCGCAGCTCTAGTTCTGCCAGCCGATCGAGATGGCCCCTAGGTCTGCTGGATGATACGCGCCAGAGAATGTTGGACGAGAGGGAAGACCGGGCACAAAAGTCCCGCGAGGAGGCCGACAACCTCGCAAGGGAGTTACGCTATACGCAGCAGACGGTAGCCTCTGAGCTCGCCGGGTGGCAAGATCTACACGAGAAGATGGGACGGCGGGCGATCCGAGAGTTCGCGAGAGGGATGGTAGTGCAGGAGCGGATGAAGTTGGAGGGGATGAACAGGGCCTTAAGGAGGCTAAAGGCTGATAATGCTACAAAGGAGGTGGGAATGTTTGGCAACGGAGTTGAATCGCCGGCAGCGCCATCGCCAAAAGAGGCCACGGCTATTAAGACGCCTGCGGTGAACGAGATGCCGAATGGTGAGGTGGCATGATCTGGCAACCCCACGAAGAATGATTGGGCAAGATGGCGAAAAACGCGAGGAAGAGAACGAGAGACGCGTCCTCTACATGGCGGGGTCAGTAGAAGCTTGCAGCACGCGATGCGCATGATGGAAGCTCCTGGTTGTGGCAAATTCTCGAGGGAAGAGGATCTGCCTCGCTACAGTACTCAGATATTAGAAATGCGAAAGAGATGGGTACGACTCTGTGATTTGTAACTGGCTTTTTAAGACTGCGAGGCGCTGTTGGAATAGTTGTTTCAAGCGAGGTCATAGGAATGCAACGAGTGCATTTCTTCAGGATCATGTTTCAGTGATCTAGTCGATGCTGGAAGTTTTGACACGGAAGAATGTCTACATGTCCGAGCTGTTAGATTTAGAGAAGCCAGCTTATCAGGCTGAGATGGTTAGGCAATGCAGGATCCTGAATGAGGTGATGGTATTATCCCAATTATTTGCTGTTGTGTCACAAAGTTGAAACATCTTGACTCCTGCATGGCCCTAATGTTGACTCTCGTCTGGCTTGATGTAAAGAATGTTGGGATTGGTTGGATGTCAAGATGCGATGGCGATAGCGTGGGAAGCTCGTGTCTAGCAGCGTCTTAGGCTGTCGAAGGTCAGAAGAGCTAGAGTAGATGGAAGAAGTCACGGCCGCAAAGCAGTGAAGTTCAGGCGGTGGAAGGGATCGGGCAGAGATTCTTCCTCATCAGCCAATAGACAGAATAGGCAGTGGCCGAGCTTGAAACAGAGTGTACATGCAGGTAGACAGACATATCTACCTTGGGTGGGTTCACCGATACAAGAAACAAAGCGGACGTGAAACAAGAAACGAAGACATGACACGAACACGATGGACGGGAAGGGTGGAGACGCGGAGGTTTTACAGTATGTGCGATGCGACATCAAGACGATCCGGGGCGGGTCGCGATGCCGATTGGATGAACGAAGTGGTCGTGGACGCGTGCGAGTAGCGCGTATTGAAGAGCGACTAGAAGAAGGGCGCCGAAGATGGCGTGTGTTGATCTCATTGGTGAGATGGAAGAATACGCGTGTAAGTCTCCGTCGAGGCAGAGAGCGCGAGCGAGAGAGAAGTGGCCTTGCACAGCTCGAGGGTCAGAACATGGCAAGGGAGAGTATTTAAAGAGAGATGATAAAAAGAAGAAGAAAGAAATAAAGAGACTAAGAGAAGCGGTGGAATAGAAATAGAAACTTGGACATTTGAAAAGGATGAGACAAGTCAGCGGTCGTGAGTGGGCCGAGGGTAATTTCTCTAGCCGCCGGGAACAAGCTTAGAAGAGAAATAGTGAGACAAGCGGTAGAGAGCTTAACGATGGAACCCTACTCTGGGTATAGATAGATAAGTAGATAGATGGAGTAATACTCCAGCGTTACTCTACCCCGTATGATATGGCTATTTTCAGGTAACGTGTAGGTTAAGCGCCCGGCTACAAGCTGACAACTATGCGGTCAGTGGGACAAGGCCCGGAAGGAAGGAAGGAGGCTGAGCAGGGAGCGAGGTGGCAAGAGCGAGAGCAGCGCAGCATGTTGAAGAATGGATAGGGTCGTATAGTATAGTATAGTATAGCATAGTATAGCATAGTGGTTATACGTTGATTATAGTAAACAAGAACGACGAGACTAGTCTATGATGATTTGCCTTTCTTACACATGACCTAAAAAAGAAGGCCATAAAAACATACAACACCGGGGATTCGCTGGTCGTCACCGACCCAACTACTAATCCAGCGCTTCGTAGCTTGACTATGGGAGAGCGGACGGGATCCCGTATTCTCTACGAGCTGTGGTCGTATGTGGCAGACGAGAGTGCTCCAATGCTTCAAAAGGAGGTTCGTTGATGGAGACGAGATTTGCGGCCGGCTATCAACGACTCCTTCTCCATGCGCGTCGCCTCAAGCTCGTTCAGCTCGCCAACCAACAACCGCGTCCGCCCCTCGCGATTGTCTACCATCTAACTTATCTAGAATAGACTAGACCGGTATTCTCCGCAGTTCTAGTACGGGAGATGGCATCACAGCCAAGAGCCAGGTCCGAAATAGCCAAGCTGGAGCCGTGAGTCAGATTTAGCCGCCGGGCTATTCAGCAATGGGCCTCGCGCATCGATTCGTCCGCTCTGTTAACCGGGATCTCGAAGTATCCTGCATGCTCGCTATTCGCACTGTCGGCTCACGTCCTTTACCAGGCGAGGGAGCCCTAGAGTGCGACTTACCAAGCTCCCCGGACACAGTGCGCAGCTTCTCCCGACGAATCGCGCAACTCCAGAGCTGCATACGTTACCACTGCTTCTCAACAGCGTCTCTCCTCAACTTCCCAAATTCCCCACGAGACAACGCGCCTCACCAGCGACCCGCCGCGGCGCGCGCGCTCACCTCGACAAGCCTATCAGAGCAGCGTCGTCGTGTGTTTCAGATCGGTGCCCCGTCGACCTCGCTCAGCCTCCTCCCTGGTACCCTGTCGAAGGTCCCCCGGCCCGCTCGCGCATTTGCCTGCATGGTAGCATCTCGAAGTCGAGGAAGATGTATGTACGCTCAGATCGACTGGTCTGCATCGCCAGATGAGGTCGTGGAGGGGGAGGAAGAAGGATAAGAAGACGGCCTCTCGCTGTCCGGCCTGGGTCCTTTTCTTTTCCTGTTCGATTCGTATCAATACACCTTTCCCATTGTTAGCCTGTCGCTTTGTTCATCTTGCTTGATATTTCAGTCTGGAACTGATACCCATTCATCTAATCTCATCGTCGTTCGTCTGTTAGACTCTCTGCCTCACCCCTAGACTTTGAACTGGTACTCTTCTCGTTGGAAGATAGCCACGGTTCAAACAGCTTCACAGCTTCCACCCAGACAGCATAGGAACAACCCCTGGTTTGGGTCTTTCTGTGTTTCGTCCACCTCCCCAGTCAACGTCCCGAAGCTGGTCTTCGCTTAGTCCAACCAGCTTATAACCGCCTAGTACTTAGACTAATAACCATGTCTACGTGAGTTAACGCTTCCTAACCTCTCTCGCTATACTTTTTAGCCTCTAAAGCTCTCATATATCCAGTATCATGGCTAACCTATCCTCAGTCTGGCAGTCGACATGCCTCTCAGCTACGCATTCCCCTCGGCCTCTATCAAGCAGCCAACCCTGCACTTCGACTCCATGCTCACTATGCCCTGTGACAACTACTCAACCCAACGCCATCTTCAAAACCATCTCCCGCTCCCTTCAGCATCCCATCACTCTCGTTCTTCCTCCAGGGCCTCCGTCTACTCAGCCATCTCTGCCACAGACTCTGCCACGGACTCTCTCTGCTCCCGTCTCACCACCCCTCCACGGGCCTCACCTCCTATCCATCAACATGGCCCCCTCTTGTTGCCCAAGATTCGATCTCAGGACCAACACATTGAAGCTACCCCCGGCCACTACCGTATCACGACTCCGCCTGCTCGCAAGACCTCCCGTCATGCTAGGAGCTGCACTGACCCTGACGCTCTATATGGCCTTACATACGACTCTCCTGCAGCCCCTCTCAACGCCGACTTGTCTTTCTCCTCTCAGCCCGAGGACTTCTCAAATTCCCTGCTCGCTTCCCCCGCCACCTTCGCTCATGTCTCTTCTGCTAGCTCTCACTCTCGTCGTTCCTCAAGCTGCAACCTCGACGCCTCTACTCTTGGCAAGTACGGCTACCCAACTTATCGTCAGATGCCCTCATATTTGCATGCGATCATGCGCAGCCAGCAAACCACTGATCTCAGCATCGACTACAACTTCAACGACTGTAGCTACACATCTCGAGCTCAGTCACCCTTGAGCATCTCTTCCTCCCCAGATCCCACTCCACAAACCACGCTTCTAACCTTTCTCACTTCCTCCAACCCTGCCGCCTCCCTCGTCCGCACAGTCTCATTTCCCCTTCGTGACCCAAACACGAAGCACTTCTGGTGGGACATCCGCAACATCCGCTCTTGGTCCAACTTCACCGCTTCCTCTATCCTCTCCCTTCCCGGCGCAAACGCCCTCCTCACATCTTCCATCCCAGCTCCTTGTCTCTCCCAACCAACCTTTGCCTCACGTCACCCTGAGACAGAAGCCGACCTTCACGGCATCTATGCGAGCTACTACCTTCCCAAGATCAACGCTGCGCTCGCCCTATCCTCCACCACCCCCCTACAACTCTCTGTTCCCGCAAAGACCAAGACGGGCATCAACGACCTCCTCTTCATCGCGAATGTAGCAGGCGAGAGCGATACAGCAGCAGCCATGTTCGGCGGCAAGCCCACTGCTCGCGTCGTCGGCATTGTCCGTAGCTTTGACCGCTTCAATACGGGTATGCGTGTCGAGGGCAATATCAAGCGAGTGGAATACCTGCGCGGCCTATCCGCTCTTCACTGTGCCATGCGCGAGCACGGCTGCCGCTACGGCTTCATTCTCACCGAGATCGAACTTGTCCTCGTCCGCAACGGCTCAGAGAATACACCTTATTTCGGTGACCTGGAGGTTACATCTGTCCACCTCAACGCCTCTGCACCAGAATCTGATCTCTCCTCTGACTCCACCGAGACACGCCTCACGGCCTGCCTCGCCCTCTGGGGCCTCTGCCAGGTCGCAAGCGACAATGCCACCCCTGGTCACGCGCACTGGCGCGCTGAAATTGGTGCTCCAGCAGAGGGCACGCGACGCAAGGCCCAGCCTAGAGATTCCTGGATTCCCCAGCCTCAGCTGGCCGAGAAGCGGGAGGCCAAGCGTAGTCGTGGATGGGTGTGGCCTGAAGATCCCGTTGGACGTAAGGAACTGGGCAAGCGAGGCGTACGGTATGGTGGACTGTGAGGCTGCTGAGAGCTCGATAAGATCGTATTTGGAGGAGTCGTGGTTAGGGTTATTAATGAACACATTTACGGCAAACCGGAAGAACATCCAGGAGCGTCTCTTATGCATAACAGCTTGAATTCTTTGTAATTAGAAAGTCAAGATCTAGATTCAACTCGTGTCGTCTACTGGGGCTAAACAACATATTTCATTCTTAGATGCGGAAACACGGGTCACATTGCTTAAACTGATCAAGAACTTTGGTGACTCATCAATCATATATTTTACTTCTTTAGTCCGTCATGAACTAAATATTTATTGTTTAACCCTTGGCAGCGCCAGCCTTGATGTGCAGGATATCACCATCCTCCACAACATACTCCTTGCCCTTGGTCATGATCTTGCCCTTGGCCTTGACCTCGGACTCCTCGCCGAGCTCCCTGAGCATGCTGTAGTTGAAAACGAGAGCCTGGATGAAGGTCTTCTCGAAATCAGTGTGAATGACACCAGCGGCCTGAGGCGCCTTGGTGCCAGTGCGGATAGTCCACTGTCGGACCTCATCTGGGCCGACAGTAAAGAAGCTGCCAAGACGCAGCGACTTGCGCATCTGGAGAATGATCTTTGGCAGAGCCGAATCGGCACCGACATTCTTCTGCTCCTCCTTGGAAGCCTCCTCAGACTCAAAGCGAGTGAGGCGCTCCTCGTACGAGATGGATAGAGGGATGATGGGGTCACCCTTAGCATGCTCATTTACCCACTCGGCGATCTTAGGAAGATGCTTGTTCTTCTTGCGAACATAATCCTTCTCGGACAAGTTGACAAGGTAGACAACGGGCTTAGCCGACAGGAGGAAGAGAGGGTTGATGACCTCGACCTTTAGACTTGTTAGCGAATTGCCACGCATTAAAAGCCAACAAGTGTGAGGAGTGATATGCAATCAGAGTAAAGTTTATCTCACAATGCCTCTAAGCGTTAATTAGGTGAGGCATTCGACGAGCTGGGATTAGATCAGGCCCAATGGGCCTTTTGTCATCATGAAAAGCGGGGGAAAAGTGCTTGAAAAAGAAAATATTCGAAGCTTACCTCCTTGGGAGACCAGTCGCCCTTGCGGACGTCCTTGCCATCGTTGAGCCAGGCGAGGATCTTTTCAATCGTCTCCTGCTCTTGACGAGCCTTCTTGAGCTCCAGACTCTGACCACCCATGCGGGTCTTCTTCTTCTGGTTCTCAAGGGCCTTCTCGACGAACTCAATATCCTTGAGTCGAAGCTCCTCACTGATAATGTCCAGATCGCGAGTGGGGTTTACGTCACCCTCGATGTGGATAATCTCAGCATCGTCGAAGCATCGCACCACCTGGAAGATGGCGTCGACAGCACGGATGTGAGACAAGAAGGCATTTCCAAGACCGGCACCGGTGGAGGAACCGCGGGTCAGACCAGCAATATCATAGATGGTCAAATTGGCGGGCACAACCGACTTGGGCTTGTACTTCTCAACCAGCCAGTCGAATCGCTCATCGGGAACGATGACACGAGACTCCTCGGGGTCGATGGTGGCATAGGGGAAGTTCTTGACGCTGTCAGCACCCCGAATCTAGGGCGGCAAGCGGCGAGGGGGCTTCATACAGCTGGGTTACCAAGGGAGCACTTGGTGATAGCCTGGAATAGGGTGGATTTGCCGACGTTGGCCAGACCAACCTGTACATGTTGTCAGCGTCAAGGTTCTGGAGATGTCCCCACAAGCAAAAAAAAAAAACCACTGCGGGTTGGGAGAAATTGTCACCTACAATACCACTCGTCAAGTTGTTGCCGGGCCGGCCCAGCGGGATCTTCTCCTCGACGACCTGCTTCTTGGGAGGCATCTTTCTGGATTTTGCGTAGCCTCGACGGGAAACGAAGACGACTAGGCGCGATGCAGTTGGAGCGAATCCAAAGGCGACAGAGCTGGCTGCGCGAGGGGAAAAGAGAGAAGGGAGAGAAGAGAAAGACGTTGGAGATGTGAAGGGCTTCGTGGTGAAGACGGCTGGCTACTGCCAACCTAGTCTGGCCCTGGACGGCTTTATGACTGAAGCGTCGTCAAAGAGAGGAAAGAGGAAGAGAGAGAGGAAGAGGGAGCGTTGTCGCGAAGAAAAGTGAGGAGATTGGGACTGAGATGAGAAAAGCATCAAAATTTGATGCACCCCACCTTGATAGCTACGAGGTTGGGGCTGGTGCGTCGAAATCGCGGCATACGGAGAGACTTTTTGCCGAGGGCTTTGCTGACCGACGTCATATCGCGGCCTGTTCGTGAGCCTTAATGTTAGCGAGTGGAGCCACTGAAGTCAACATCAAACACTAAAAATTAGGGGACTTTTCCAAAGGCGGTCATGGCCCAGTGACGGGAAGGAGTTGACAAGCATTCAGGCCTCGCCGGAAGCAAACCTTGGGCCAGTGGCTTTCGCAATCTTTCAGCTTCCATGCGCTCTGCTCGACAGTCATTCATCCTCTTTCTTCTTCCTCACTCAACCTCTATCGTTGTTCAATACCGTTCAATGCCTTCTTATCGCTCCTAGCTTCAACATCTTATCTCTCTCAGCCTGTTCTACCGCTCGGCTAAAGGGCCCCGCTTCCACCCACCGACGACAGCCTCGTCTATCCCGAGATATTGACGACGTCGCATTGCGTTGCTGCTAGGCGCATCGTCCTCCTGCATCATCTACGATGCCTCACAAAGCCAAGAACTCAAACGCCGGAAGGCATCGATCAACGCTCTCGTTGCAGAAGACGGAGATCACAATTCATGTCTACGACTTACTACCGGTCAGCATGCACGCTGTTTACCTTTTGCGCTGCTCATGCTAACTTTAACTCTCTAACAGCCTGGCCGACTCTCTTCAGTCCTATGGACAGTAGGAGCTTCGCTGCTTCACTCTGGTGTCGTTATAAATGGCAAAGAATATGCATACGGTGGTCACGATAAGAGAGGTGTCACCGGTGTTTACTGGACGAAGCCTAAGACGGAGCCTCCTGGAGGCACGTTTCGTTGCGAAATCCTCCACGGCTTTACCCTCGCCACCGACGAAGAGATCGACGCGACGATTCGTACCGCTTCTGAAGAGTTCCTCGGCACCTCTTACAACCTCCTCACGCAAAACTGCAACCACTTCACATCCTATCTCTGCAAGAAGCTGACGGGCCAGCCGGGTCCTTCATGGCTTAATAGAGCAGCTAGCATTGGCGTTGCACTACCTTGTGTCGTACCCCGAGAATGGATAGAACCTCCCGAATATGATGCTGCCGATGGCGAACTTCTCGATGACTACGATAATACGAATGAGCGCTCACAGATGCTCGTATCGTCGCCACAATTATTGGCAGACAACAATGATTGGAGCGATGAAAACGATTGGAATAGCGAAGATGAGAGGAGAAGAGGCGGCAGTGGCAAGGGTAAACAGGCCTTACGAGATACATCAGGACGATCACTTCCTGCGGCGGAGAGAGCCCCGGCTCGGTGACCTGTTACCCAGCTCATCGCAAGATGTGCTATAAGGAGTTTATCGTTTGGAGCACTGTACTCTGCTTTGGCGTTTAATTCTGGGCGAGCCCTCCAGAAAGGGCCAACATGATACCACGTTATTCAAGTTAGGATACATTCATTTTGTTTGGTGTGATGGCATACGGTTAGATGTTGATTTCTGTATTTGTATAGTACATCTCGTACAGGATATAGTACATGTTTTTGTTTCAAACTCTTATCCAGTCGAATCCGCTGCGCCATATTACCCATCCTAGCAGCCTATAGACGTCTAGGCTTCTCACTCCTCGTACCACCAAACTTGATTCTGGTGGAATCGGCCACACGGACAATCTTGTCGCGCAATATCTTGCCCTCCGGGCTCATGAGAACCTTGATAGCAGCTTCTCTACCCTGGCCGAACCCTCGCAAAACAACTTCCAGTCGGTTAATCTTTAACGGCCAACCGGTGTGAATCAGCCGCTCCAGGACATATTTGGTAAGAGAGTACGCCGAATCAAATGTTCCACGACGTGACTTGCGGAAACCGATGTTGCCGCACGACAGGGAAATGATGGGCTCGCGGTTGGGCTTCGTGCACGTAATGTGCGTGTTGTGCTTGTGAGAGTAGATGTGGAAATGAAAAGGCTCAAGCTCGTCTTCCTTAGGTTGAGTGCTGCGGCTGGGGCGGCCTTGGCCTCCGAGGACGCTCGTGTCGATGTTCGACTTATTGAGCGTCTGGAAAACAAGGCTCTGAGAGAGACTCGCCATCGCGTTGGAGTGAGCGGGCTGGGCTGAGGCTGCCTGCGATGGGCCGTAGATATTCTCGAGAAGCAAGGTTGTGCTGGGCCTGTTCGCCTGCTTCTGGGGCGCCCGCGACTCCGGCGGCGGAGGAGGGACCGATTCGTCACATCTTGAGGTCGTTTGGGAGAATGGTCGAATGGCTTGGAAGGAGCATCGAGGAGCGAACGCACTGGGGTTGCGCAGGGGCAATTGAGCCGCAAGGCGACTCGACAATGAACGACTCATAATGTTGGCATCGCCCTGGGATTGGGATTGCTATTCGATGTGAGTTGACGGACGGTCCCCAAATTTTTAACACGGATGAGCCTCCCCGGCGCCAGTTGGTTTCTCCGAGGCTTTACCGCCACCGCGCCTCCCTTTCCGCCCCCAACCGAGATCGCAGTTCCAAAATTTCCTCCCGAGTATTCTACGCTTTTCTACCACATCTCTCCCTCTCCCCAATTGTCTCGTCCTAAGTGTGGCGAGACTCTTTTGTGTGTCGTTGTTGAAGTCATCATGAACTCCCTTGCGAGGAAAGCGACGCAGTCCGAAAATGTCATATCCCGGGCATCCTTTCACATCAACAACCCCTCCTACGGTAGATCGCCTGCGTACCGCAGGTTAGTATCGCAACAATCACAAAACACCATCCGCGATGGCGCCAGGTCACAGGGTGCTATCCATCCAAGCGCAATTCTCTCCCCTCTAAGATCCCCTTTCCTACCTGCCGAGCTTCGCCTCGGAGCTACTTCCGCACTCCAATCGCGTTCCTTCCATCAGTCTAGCAAGCTCTCCCAGGAGAAGCCAAGGACTGAACAACCATCTACCGAAGCTGCTGAAAAGCAGACCGCCGACCCCAAGACCGCCGACGGCGAATCCGAGGCGAATCCCAAGGAGGAGCAATCTAAGAAGACTGAGGAAGGTGAAGAAGGCGAGAAGAAGGAAGAGGACAAGGATGGCAAGGATGGCGAAAAGAAGAAAGAGGACCTCCCGCCACCTCCTCCCCACGGTGATAAGACTCCCTGGCAGGTGTTTATGGAGACGATGAACACCGAGTTTCAGAAGTCCCAGGAATGGAACGAGTCCACTAAGCAGATTGGCGCCGCCGCCCACCAGTTTGCCGAGAGTGAGTCTGTCCGACGCGCACGCGAGGCTTACGAGAAGTCGACTGGTGCCGTCTCTCAGACCACCTCCCGTGTTGTTAAGACTACTGCCGGTGCTATTGGTAAGGGTGCTTCTTGGACTTGGGACACGTCCGTCATGAAGGGCGTGCGCAAAGCTGCCAATGTCACTGGAGATGCCATGGACAAGGCCACTAAGCCCATCCGCGACACCGAAGCGTATAAGAACGTCAAGAATGTCATTGACGATGGCAGCTCTTCACGATACGGAGGATGGGTTGAGAAGGAGGAGCGCCGCAAGCGCCGAGAGGCTTGGCAGGCGAAGTACGGAAAGCCCCAGGAGGCCATGGAGGAAGACATCAAGTAGGTTTATGATCACCCTCTGGGACATAGCATGATACTAACAGCTACAGCGCCGGTACCAATGTCACACTTCACAAGGACGCCGCTTGGAAAGAAGCTTGGAGAGACTTCCGCGACCAGAACAAGGTCGTTCAGGGTATCTTCAACATGCGAGAGAAGTACGACGAATCTGAGAACCCACTTGTGTCTACCGCCCGAAGCATCACTGACCGCATCGGCGGGTGGTTCGCCGAGAACGAGAACGCCATGGTTATTAAGAAGTTCCGCTCTATGGACCCTGCCTTCCAGGTCGAGCCCTTCCTCCAAGAGCTTCGCGAGTACATTCTCCCCGAAGTGTTGGATGCCTACGTTAAGGGTGATACAGAGACTCTAAAGCTCTGGCTTTCGGCGGCGCAGTTCTCTGTCTACGAGGCCCTCACCAAGCAGTACCTCCAGGCTGGCATGAAGTCAGATGGTCGCATCTTGGATATCAGGAACGTTGACATTCTTAAGGCTCGCATGCTCGACCCTGGTGAGATCCCTGTCTTCATCATTACTTGCCGGACGCAGGAGGTTCACGTTTACCGCAAGGCCAAGACCAACGAGCTTGCTGCCGGTATGGAGGATAAGGTACAGCTGGTGACATACGCCATCGGTATCACGCGAGTACCCGAGGACGTCAACAACCCCGAGACTCGTGGATGGCGTCTTATCGAGATGCAGAAGAGCGGACGCGACTGGTACTAAGCCGCCAGTCGTCAAAACGGCCTGCAACTGCGACTTGTTCAATTGGATAGAAGAGCGGGGAGGGCCATTTGGCCTCAAGGAAATCGGTGTTGTCCACAACACCATGTGTCAATACCTGTATATTATGTGCAACATTATTGTGGGAGATACCAGGGCGACTGGAGCAGAGAAAAGCCAAAAATTCATCATGGAAAAGGGAGTCTCGGGGTGATTTGATTATGGCATTTTCGCAACGAGAAGTTGTTCGCAAACAGTTAACACGCCGCTCTGCTAGCCTCTGAGTATGGGGATTGAGGCTTTGTATGTACGATTCGATGGTGTATTGTAAGATGGGGATAAAACTAAAGGATGATGGGACGGGAGCTGCCACGAGGGAATGTAAATAGAATCCCATTTAACGTTCACGACGACTTTCAACACCCAGTTTTCTATCTGAAAGCTGTGTGACTAACGTCACTGATTGTGCTCCGTCTTACTTCTCTTCAAAATAACGTCGGTTCGTGCCCGTTGGTAGAAAACAAACCTACTCAAGCTCTTGTTCATCCACCCTCCTCTCGCAAAATCCCACGAACTTCCATCAACGCCTTCCCTAGCAGATTCAGCCCCCAATTACTCCGCGAACGCTCAGCATCAGCAGCTCTAAGCCCGATACCCCAGATCGGATCAAACGGACTCGCCTCGACCAACTCGCGGTCCCCAGTCGCGAGCAGCATCTCACGCAACGCAGGCCCTTCCGAACCTCCCCTCTGCCTCTGCATCTCCGAGACGGCGCGTGTAAACTTCAAGATGTTTCCCCGACGAACGATCTCGCAGCGATGTGCGTTCCACGTCTCTCCGTCAAAGTTGCGGACTTTGCGGCCGAGGCTCTTCGCCTCGCGGGGTGTTGGAGCTTTGAGGATCTTGAGGGCGGTTGCTTCGTCGTTGAAGAGCAGAGCCTTGTGATGCATCATGTAGCTGTGTGATTCTCTATACATCTCGTTTTTGATTCGGGCTATGGAACGTGATGCTACTTACTGCTCGGCCGTCTTGTATCTCTTCCTCTCGTCCTTGTCATCTCGGAAAGGAGAGTCGTACCACTGTGAGAGAAATCCCGTCTCTGTTTCTGTTTCGCGCCAGAAGTAGACTGGGCGTGAAGTAGACTTGAGTTGCGCTTCCATGGCTATATGTGAGCAATTCCACCCGAGGCTTGGAGAGGTTCTTGAGCGAGTCAGGACAGCTGCATGGCGATGCACAATAGCTATACTTTATAGCTGCAACAAAGAGGGAGAGATCTCACTCGAACCTCTTAGGTCTGGGCTGCAACATGCGTGGTAACGGTTCAACAGGCAGGTACCATCAATGAGGCTAAGTGCTCGCCGCTGACTCACAGGGACTTTAGGGATAGGGGATCACGACTGACGTTCACGGTCACACAGACTCTATGACCCAGAAATCAGAGACTCCATTACTCTGGAAGGAGCCTGGTAGATGCCCTTGACGATTGATTTCATGTTGTTGCAATGCCAAAAAGAAGAAAAGAGGTAAAAAGAAAGATGAATGAATTAATACGTACAATCCGACAAAAAGGAGCAGCGACATCAAAGATATCGGCAAAAGGATTGGAGATTGAGGGAATTGAACCCCCGACCTTTTGTAATCTTGCGTTTGAGTCAATGCAAAACAAACGTCATACCCCTAGACCAAATCCCCGTTTGTTGACAATTGGGCATGTCATTTCAAACTAAGTAGCCTACGGTGTATTGACCAAGGGATGTTCACGCGAACCTGTATCGTTCGAAATTCTCAGACTTTTTGCGCAATACTTCTAGCTAAGACGTATGTATGGTGTACCTGCGAAAGATCAATTAGATCATCTCTGGCAAGGAACTACCTCTTTGCAGTTCTGTGTAGCATTAAAGCACCTTACTGTATGCATATAACAGTCAGTAAATCGAAGCAACAAATTAAGTACTTCATAATCGTTCACGGCGGCTAGGTAAAGCAAGCTGCGCCCCAACGGTACAACTCGACATTACAACCTGCTGACGCAGACAAGCAAACGGAAGAGCTCAAGTGGAGACCTCACCAGCGGCAACCCGGACATTTAAATGCCACCTTGACCCTTCGACATCACACGACAACGGCCCCATTCTCGGCATTGGATGCTCTGCTTCCAAAGGAACACACACCAAGCTCCGTCTGCACACCAGGAGACCCCGAATATAATCTGCGACTTCTTCAAGACCGTCTTCCATCTTCCGACCTGACACCTCGAGCAAGACATCGCCATGGACCACGTCGAGCGCCAAATGGCCGACCAGGCCGCCGCGGACCAGAGCCCGTACGTACTGCTACAAGCTTCCCCCGGAACTATGGCTGACGAGCTCCTCTAGGGCATCCCTCTTCACCCCTCTCAACATCATCATCTTCTCCGTAATCGCCTACACCATCTATACGTTCCTCTACCCTTCCGCACCAGCGACCCTCCCCCGCGGACCCCCGGCAACCGTCTTCCGCACCTACACGCCGCGAACGCTCCTCCCCTACTCCGGCGTCGACGACGGCCCCGTCTACCTCGCCGTCCGAGGCCGTGTTTTCGACGTATCGCGCGGTCGGAACTTCTACGGACCTCAAGGTCCGTATGCCAACTTTGCCGGTCGCGATGCTAGTCGCGGACTTGCGTGTGGTAGCTTTGATGAGGATATGTTGACCAAGGATCTTGATGGGCCGCTGGATAAGCTGGAGGGGTTGGATGAGGAGCAGATGGAGGCGTTGATGGGCTGGGAGGCGAGGTTCTTGGAGAAGTACGATGTTGTTGGGCGGTTGGTGTCTGTTGCGGACTACGAAGCTTCGCAGAAGGCATGATGATTGTTGACTAAGGGCTATTAGAAGTTTTGTAAGTCGAGGACGCATCCGAGCAACAGGTGCGTGGTGGATGGCATATGCACATGACTTCCACATTATACACAATGTATCATCTTGCGAGCTATGACACACCTGCATCTGAACTGCATACATTTGACCGGTATACACATCCTCACGCCTTGACCTCAGCTTGATCGGATATCTTGACAGATGGTCGCATAACGCAGTTTATTTCAGAGTTGTACATCTTCGATGGAAACGACCATCCATCCCTTCCATCACTAGCGACGGAAGGGAGGGAAAAAGCTTCCTGGATCTTACGCTCGGATACCCAAAAAGGAACAAAGTCTCACATACCAACTCCATGCAATGCCTCCTATAGATATGTGTACCCACGCCACATGGCACCTTGGCAATTATGCAGTGCCAGGCTAAAAGTGCCCAAGGATGAAAAAGGAAATATAGAGTAGCTCTCGAGAGCATGTACAGTTACCAAGTGAGATAGACACGAAGTGGAAAAAAGAGGAGCGTGGAAGAAATACAACATCCTGGAACTACTAATTGGGAATGTATCGCATATCAAGGACTAAAGCAGCCTTGCGAATAATAGCTGCCGTCTTGGCAATAACTCGTTGCGCCTGGGAGAGGTTGCCCGCTTCAACGGTGTCGCGAATGGCTGGGAAGAAGGCCTCGTCGTAGCCAGACCATAGCTGCGGCCCGAAGACGACATGCTTGAACTGGGTTCTGTTCGGAATCTGCAACAATGTAAGCCATTACTCCTTGATTATCATGCTACCTGAACGTAGACTTACCCCTCCACCCAATTCCGTGTCGAGCAGTGCCGTCTCAAACAGAGCCATCTTATCGTTGTACTCCATTCGCGCATCGTGGAGCTCAGGAGCTTCAAAGCGGCCACCGCCAGACTGCCACACGGAATACCATTCCACGTCCCACTTGTCGAACTTCTCAGCATTGAACTGGACCACCTTCACTGCGTCTTCTAGCTCCTTGAACGACAGGAATGTCTTGGCCGACTTGTCGTCTCGCTTGCTGGTTCGGCTAATATGCTCGTTGCTCCACTTCTTGAGGTCCTTGACCCAACGGTCGAGAGCATCTCCATATGAAGACATGTGAAACGGCATGCAGTACCGATCCGCAAGGTCGAGCATGAGAAGCGCAACGACCTTGGCCATCATCGTATGGTACACCCAGTCGGGATCGATGACCTTTGCCACCAGGTCAAACTTGTCGTAGCTAGAGTGGTAAGGGTGGCCGCCGCCCTCGAATCGAAGATCTATCGAGCTCGTGCCTGCGATATCCTGGAAAGCAACATAGTCACTGCCAGCACCGAGACCCTCAAGCCCGTCTTCTCGGTCTTTCCACAGTTCCAGCAAAGTGAGGTTTTGATAAGGATCCATGATTCGCCCAAGTACAAAGCGAAGTGTCTGTTCAAATACTGGCGATCCAGATGCATGGAATTCTGAGCCAGTCACAACCGTGTCCAGATTGATGTAGGCGTATGCATTTTCGCGCAGGTTGTCGAGGTTGTTCTCGACAAACTCTGTCGAGCCGATCAAGTTGTACTCTTCGGCATCCCATGACATGAACTCAATGGTCCTCAGTGGCCTCCACCCTGTTTTGAGTAGAATACCAAAGACGCGGGCCATCTCAATCATGATGGCGGTACCTGAATGCGGGTCCGTGGCGCCAAAGGACCATGCATCACGGTGGTTGCCTATGAGTATCGACTTGGACGACTGCTCCATACCGACGATCTTGCCATATACGTTCCAGATAGGCTGTTCCTTCACCTCATCCTGCTCGTTCTTTAATCGAACAAGAGGTGACGATGAGTTGCCCGTCCACCACTCATCGACGTCCTGAACGCCACCCTTCCAACCCTTCGGAACCTGCTCACCATGTGACTTCAGATGTTGCAGCAGAATCTTGGCATCCCTGGAAGCAAGGGGCAAGCTGGGAATCTTGACCAGACCAGGCGAATCTTCTGGCTTCATACGGAGCTGGCCCTTCTTGCTCTCCCACCCGGGGGTAAGCACGTCTCCAACAACCCAGCTCATCAAACTGACGGCACCTCGCTGAACACCGTCGTCGGGCATCCAAGGTCCATCCGGAGCTACCTTGCCCTTGAGGAATCCGTCATCGATAGGATCGCTATAGATGATACAGCCGGCGAAACCAGCTAATTCGGCCGCCTTGACCTTTAGAGAACGATCGGTCTGGGTGCCGTAGTAGCGGACCAAGGCGATGGCACCCTTAGTGTTGATACCGTTGTCCTTGAGATATTTGAAATCTTCTCGCGAACCGTAGTTTGCGTAGATAAGAGGACCCTTAACATCCCCGGATTTCGAGTGTCCGTGAAAAGCGTACGTCTGGTGGCCTGCCGTTTCGCCCCCACGTTCCTCCTCTTCCAGCTTGGCCGTCCAAACAGCCTTATCCTTGTTCTTGGGATCCATAATCTGAACCGCCCGCCCGTCTTTGCGAGGATAGTTGAGGTAAACCTGGTACTCGTCCACCATCACCTCGTCGAGTCCTGCGCGGCTAAACATGCTCTGGACATCCATTGCTGTAGCATAATCACCCTCCGTACCAGCGATGTGAGCATAACTCGAGAAATGTTTCACAGAAGCGCGCATATTGTCCTTGTTGATAGTTTCCAACAAGAAATGTCGTACGTTCTCGGATCCAAATCGATTACCCATGCCTTGCGTTAATGAGGAGAACAGATCGCTCGCGAAGAGCAAGTAGAAGAAGCCAACGACCAGCACTAGCGCAAGAGCGCGAATGCTCACGAGTATAACCATGGTCTTGTTAACCTTGGGCCAATTGAAGCGCCGCCACGTCGGAGTAGCCGCCTCGTTGTTATCGTCAGAATTACCGGTCTCGGCGTCGTCGGTCGAACTGGCCGCCGGCGCAGATGGCCTCGAGGGTAGCTGTATGCGCATCCGTGGTAAGCTAGGCCGCCACGACCACTTCCATTTTGGCAGGGAAAAGTAAGATCCTATACGCTTCCCCCACTGCGATCCCCGAGAGTGACCTGGCTCTTCGATATCCATCTCCTGCATCTCACGGCGCACGTGCGCAGCTTCTTCGTCATCGCTGTCACTATCGAGGCCAAGCAGGCTATCTTCGTCGTCCGTCTCGACGGTTGGCTGACGGTACCCATCTGGCCTTCTTGATGATCCTGCGGCACTTGACGAGTGCTGGAGAAGAGACTGCGACTCTGTCTCATGAGCACCTTGCTCGTCTCTAGGAGATCTCGGGGGTGGCGCCCAGTTGTCGGCGTCGTACCGACTGCTGCTTGCTAGAGCTTCATCGTACGTGGGCGGCACCGGGTCGTAGAAAGGTTGTTTCTCTGAGGGCATGGTGGATTCAGAGTCGAGGAGCGCCGAGACAGCTTGGCTGTGACTCCTGGGTGTTGAATGCTAGCTCGCTCAAGCAAGAGGCACGTTGGCCATCCAGGCCTGGTTGCTGGTTCGCTTACGAAAGTATCGGAAAGATCGGCGCGGGAGCGTGAGGTATCGAGCGTCGTATTCGTCCGGGACAGTAGAGCGTCGTGTCGATAAGGAATAAGGGTAGAAGGACGAAGGGGAAGCACGAAAGGAGCGTGTCTAGAAGGAGAGACTTGGAATCACGACAGGAACACTAGAATCGCATCGCCTAGTACCGGGCCGTTGAGAACCTGTTGATGAAGTCAAGCAATAAATCAATCGCTGACGCTTAGATCCGAATGTTATCAAGCACCCGGAAGCGGATGGATTAAGATCGCAGGTGGCGGAGAGAGTGCTGCGGACGTGGAGTTGAAGGAACAGCAGCGGCTGAGGCGTAGTATTGCGACTTACTAACAGCGACACGGACTCGGAGTTGACAGACAATGTCCACGTAAGGAACGGTACGTGTGCGCTAACTTTACAGTGGCCTAGTAGGTTTAAGATGCCCACTTTGCTCACTGAATCCCGCCTATCCCAGTGCTCCGAGAGCAACCACAGCGGACTTGGCATTCCCTTTTTCGAAGAGGTTGGTGGAGAGAAAGCCAATCAAGCCCCAGCGAAGTATTGCAGGGCCTCTAGACATCTCTCTCTTTCTCTCGTCCCCGTTCCCCTCCAGCTGCCTTCCTTTCGCAAGCACTGGCTGTTGGAAGCACCCCTAACCGTGCAGTACGTTCAAGATCATGCAGCTTCAGGGAGTTGTGAATTCTCCGTCTGCAAACATTCGTTCTGGGGTTCTTCGGATCGGACTTGCCATACTCAGGTGGCGTAGGTGGATGGTGAATCTCTATCACTCAAGTTCGGTTGTGGGGTAAGTTAAAGTTAGATTCCCGAACCCCTGAGTAGGCCTAATAAGTTGTGTAGTGGGTTGCCTGTGGCTGAGGATCCATGGACTTGTAATGAAAAATGATTCAACGGTTTAGTGAGCCCAGGGTGCGCAGTCTGACGAAGCCGCAGGCCATCAGACGAGGGGGCCATTTATAACGTATATACAACAAGCTGCACCCTATCATACCCCTACGCTGCTGGGTTCGAAGGCCACGGCCTGTAACTCTTCATTCTAAACCTACACCACCTCCTAACGCTCTTAACTAGGATATAAAACTACGCCCTCGTACTGCCGACTCCGGATGTTCTCTAGTGTCTGCTGAAAGTGTTTTCGGCTGCTCTCAATAGACGCAGAATCTTGCTGGTTGCCCGCCAGATTCGAGTGGATCAACTCGATGAGTCCGTTTAGATACTTGGTTGTAACCTGGGCGTTCAACGTTAGCTTTATAGTAATTCATGAGATGACCCGCCCTATCTTACCGATTCGTTCTGCTGATCAAAGTAGTATACGTAGCGATCAAGAATCTCAACAAAGAGCTCGATTGACGTGGCCGTCTCCATGCAAGAGTCCGCGACGCGCAAAGCTCGCTGTAGACATTCAAGCACCCGCTTGCCGTCTCGGTAGAGCTGTCGCATGTTAGCCAAGTCGTCCCAAAAAAAGAAGAAGAAAAGGCAAATTATTCTACGTACCTCGGTCTCTTCAGACTCTCCATTCGCGATATTGGGAATGGCCCACCAGAGATGACTACACAGGTATACAGCCCGACACTGGTCAGGCTTTCGCAGCAGCTTGCTGCTGTGCTGAGCACACTTGGTGATTAGGGTATCATAGTTTTCCTTGCCAAAGTTCCGAGTCTGGTGTAGCGTAGTCGCAATGACGCATACTGCCTGGAACTGAGCCTTGGAGTCTGAGACGGCCTCTTCGTATACCGTAAACGCCTGAGCGAAGAACTCGTATGCGACCTCTTCAAACCCAGTCATGTCCGCTGTTTGGCCGGCTGAACAGAACAGCCGGAGCGCCATTTCCGCAGCTCCTGACCCGTTGACGCGAGTGTACAAGGTGCTGATTGCTGAGTGCATGAACTTGTACAACGTATTGCTCTGCGACTCCCAATTATCGTCAAGGTGTTCGCGTGTCTTGAAGCTTCTTGCTAGCTTGATACAGGCAGTGATGAGCGGTGGCGTCGTCGTTCGAATACGTTCGTTGCCCTCCGAGTACGCCTTTCGTGTCATCTGCAATAGCTTGAACTGAGTATCGTTGTCCTCAGCCTGCAGCAAATGCACTATTCGTGCAAGCCATCCTTGTTCCTCCATTGTCTCGTCAGTTTCCACAGGTCGTCGCTGTGCAACTCCACCGTAGCCCTGTGACGGTTGCGTGCCCTCCTTGATGAGGACCCTGAGTACTTCTAGCACATGCTCAAGCTGCTCCGTGGTAGAAATCTTCGTTTTATTCTTGAGAAGGTTGCGTGCAACCTCGCCAGCTACGGCGCGGCGTGTAGGATATGGCTGAGATTGGAACAAAGGAACGTAAGTAGGAAGAGAAAGGGCGGTAAAAACAGACATGTATCTCTCGAGAGGCGCTTGCAAAAGGGCGAGTAAGCTCTGCTGGGCAGGAGGCGAATGAAGGTCGGAATTGTTCATGTTGTCGCGGACCTTGGATGTTGCGAAGGCCAGAATCTGGTCGACGTAGTCTAGTCGCTCGGGGTGGTTGTTCAGAGCAAGGTTGGTCAACGATACAAGCAGAGCAATTACATCAGCCACGGGCAAGTGCTGAGCCTCGACCAAGTTCTGGACCTGCGCAAAGAAGATTTCGTATAGCTGGACATTTGACGTAGAATCTTGGCCACCATTGACTACTGTAGTCTCGGTCTCCGCAGTGGACTGCTCGGAATCATCGACAAGCGTGCTGGCATTGTCGGTTGCGGTTTCTTCGCTACTCCTCGGTTCAACATCTTCCTGCTCTGCTGTTGACTCTGCAGCGTTTTCGGAGCCATCCTCATCGGACTTCGACACTGACACCGCAGGCTCTGCGGGAGTCTCCTTTTGCAGTTTGACGTTCTCCAAGAGCTTAGCCAGTGCACCTGCCTCAATCTTCGCTTTGTCGTCGTCGCTGCTGTCATTAGGCCCATCACGCTCAGCGTACTCGGATAACCGGTCCATGAGTCCGATTACAATGGCTTTGACGTTGACGTGAGGGTTCAATCGCGAGACAGCTCCGAGGAACTGATCTAGCGTGTGAAGGTGGAATTCGTCGGGAAAAACCTGCGTAATCACCTCAAGGAGATACTCTTGGGCGAGAACGTCCCTACACTGTACCACTTGTTCCAAGAGCGGCGCAAGAATACCGGACTTGTAAGTTTCGAGGTCAACCAGCTGACTCAGACGAACAATGTTGCTTCCGACCAAAAGCTGAAGCTCCTTTCGCTCGCGAACCCTCTGCTCCCTCTCCCTCGAGTGTCCCTGGTGCTGGAGTCGCACCCATAGCTTGTTCATCTCGACGAAGTTGGTGAGCACGAAGTTGATTGAGTCGCTCAAGTTGCCCTCAGGACCATCGCCCTCGGTTGTGGGTAAATAATCTCTGGCTTGACCGGATAGGTAATATCGGAGAAAAAGGCCGCGGATCGGGTGCTGGACGCCTCGGCTCATGTCCATCATGTCTTTCATAAGTTCCTTTACCGGAGCATCTTCGATGGCCATGTAGGCCGTGCCAACGGTGATCATGAGATATAATCGAGGTATGATGTTACCGGCATACTGGACGAGCTCGTATAGATCTGCAAGGTGGTTGACAGGATGGTTCTCGCGTAGGTGAACGGACAGGTAGCGCAAGGCATCAAAGACGGACATGTAAAGCTCGTAGTACTGTTTGGGCCCAAGACTGCTAGTACGGAGCTCTGATACCAGTGTAGAGCTGTCAAATCGAAGCCAAGCATGTTAGTTCACAGTTCTCGGGGGCTGGGTTAAGCGGGAGAGATTGCGTCTAGTCAGACGTACCAGCACTTTAGCGCATCCATGAGCTTTCCAGGAGTATCAAGACACTTGCGCATGAGCGAAGTCTGCTGTCGTACCGCAACCAAGGCATCCTCGAGTAAGCGCGCCTGATCCTCGGGAGGAGCTGGCGTAGCCATGTCGTTCATCTGTGGCGGCGGGGTAGCTTGGAAATAGATTCTGAAGTGCCAGGCTCCTAATAAGACGTCGACATGCGACCAAAGACGATGCGGAGGGAGCAATTGCGGAGTCTAGGGGGAAGCGTTGCTGTAGTGTATGCTCTGGTGATGTCGTGAGAGAAAGGCGCGCGGGCGATTGCGCTGGGCAATGACGATACGGGGGGAGGCTGAGAGAATGGGGCTAAGCATTGCGTATTGCGGCGTCGGGGCAGGAGCTTGGGGGGGAGCTCCAGCCATTTTCGACCAAGCAGTCGGTACAGTGCGCCTAGGTTGAATCACGTGGCAAGAGGCTGATTAGTGTAGATGCGACCGACAGTATTTGAAATACTGCACACTGTCAATAGAGTCACTTCACCAGGCCGCCTACCGACTAAAGGACACATCGTATCAGACAGAGTATGTTCGAATTCAACTTTGCTAGTCTTTGAAGCTAAGACTATTAATTGTGCACACATCATTAATTCATCATGTTGCCCTCTCGGTCGGCTCTGTCTTGCCAGCACCTGACCTAACTTAGCTCACTCATATAAACGTTGTCTGGACCATGCAGGCAGGCCCAGATCATCACGAAGAAAATCCACCAAAGTCGTCTCAATTGAGGCTGAGAATGCCGCCAAAATCAGCATCATGTTCGACTGAGGCTCAGGAAGATGTCGAACGTCGGCCACAATCTCCACCTCTCCTACCGTCTTTACCGACGCCAGTTCCCGTGCCCATTCGAGGCTTTCGTGTCGAGTAGTGTACAGCAACCGGAGATCGGAAACGGTCAAGCTCTGAGGACCATCCCATTCTTCACGCGGTCGACCTCCTTCCAGGACGAGTGTCAGCTTGTTGAGTTTGCGCATTCTTCCCATAAAGCGGCAAATAGAAGACCAATCGTATGAGTTTGCCTCGATGAAGTTGGTTGGGATGTGTTTGTACAAGGAGATTTCCCTAATCAAGTCGCGGGTCACGGGTGTCATGTCCTCAAGAAACGGCACGACAGCCTCGAGATCACTTCCAAAGTGGAATGCATGCCTTCCGTACAAATATTGCGAAGCTTCTTCTCGAATTCTTTTGTTGATATGCATCACAGTAGTGTGCATTGATCGAGTTTTCTCGACATCGGCATGGTAGGTGGTTTCATATGACATCTTTGCGAAAGAGCGTTCCAAGGTGCGGTAGACGGATCTCTGGTACCTCCTCTTGTCTGCCTCGAACTCGTATTTCGATTTATTTCGGATCTTGATGGATTTTTCGCCGCTATGATCTAGCAGGTATCCGTATATCATTAGGCGGATTTCCGGGGGAATCCGCAGAAGTGAGGGCTGGTCTGACATGGCAGTCTTGATGTCTTGCAGTTGTTGGTAATGCGAACTAAGCAGGATTTTCCTCATGCCTCTCAAAGACCGTATCTGGACCTTAAGAAGAGCCCTCTTCTGTTGATATGAACGCCGAATGTCACCAAGAAGAAATTGGTGTGGACGCCGTGACGCGGGCCTTCGGGATACTCACGTTCGAGTAAGTGTGGTTCTGACGTCTTACTCGTGTCGGAGGTCAGAGCGAAATAGACTCAAAAATGGCAAAAAGTCAGACAAAGCTACACAGACTGGCCGCCGATCTCAACAACGAGGGCACCAATACTTATTTATCCATACGTATACTCATCGATTCAAGTATGCGCCGCAAATTTTGCGATTGCGAAGCACCGGAAGGGTATCCATCAAGGTGCCCGGACCCTTCTTAACCGGCTTTTCCCATAAGTCTCCAAGCGTCGACGAGATAGGAGCAGATCTAATTCGTTCGAGTCATATCGCTTCATCAAACTATCCCTGAGCCATTACGCTAGATACTTGCCTAGGCTATCTCAACCCTACTGTTCCTGGCTGACTGAAGTCATCTATCTACTGCCTCCGATAGGTTCGGTGAGCGACCCCACCCGGTCTTCAAGACACCGCCGCCGGGGTGCACCCCGAACGCCGGCTCAGGGATTTATCATCTCCCACGGTACCGCCCCACAGTCGTAGGTAAGTGTGGATGCCATCATCTTCGGCTCGATATCGTCAGGTTCGTGGGGTATTATCCTGGAGGAGCGAGGGCCCGGGAATCAAGTCGTTTTGAGACATTGGTGGGACTTTGAAGCCTTGGAATTTGTCATCTTGACCAGAACCTGCTTTACGGTACTGGTTGTACTGTAGATGGTTTCACACTATCGGTGAGTGACCCGGAGGAAACTCGCACCAGTCCAGATAGAACCTACCTTGCCTCAAGGCCTTCAGGCAGGGCTTGACACCAGTTATACCGATATTAAGGTGACACCAACAAATTCTGGCTTAGTATCATGCTCATTCATACATGTACAAGAAGAAGAAATAACACTTGCAAGAGCAACACAGCCAGGTCATGGGTTAGTAAGTAAAAAGACTCTCCTATCAACCGAGGCACAAGCTCAGCAAGGGTTTCATGCGTACTTTTAATATGAATTCGAAGAATCCATTTACAAAAGACAACATCTTCAAGATCACCCCCAATCGTTACTGTACGGCGTAATCAAGGCGATACATGACAAGGGTTCATCAAGGCACGCGCCATCGTGCGTTAGCGCTCCGCGAATTCCACTACCGAAGCGCAGAAACACAATTGCAGCCATGCATCTAACCCAGATCTATCTCTATCTCATCAGGTAGGTAATTTCTACGAACTCGTGAGACAACCTGACTTGTTGACATCCACCGTCAGCACATCATCCTCATCAAAGAGGTTTATGCAGAAGAAGATAAGGCGGGTTGGGTTTTTCTTCGCCTTTGCAGGGATATTGACATCCATGTAAACTCCCATCATCTCCAGGCCCACATCAACCGAAGCAGATGAAAGAGAAGAAGGGAAAAGAAAAGTATCCATTTCATGACGGTTGTGGGGGTTTTACTAACCCAACCCAAGCAGACTAGTTAGCCGGCGTCGTCCCTGCGAGGTGTGCCCCGGGCGCGTTCCTGGGACTCTGAACAATTATACAGGCTTGCGTTCCCGCAGGCCATCGACCTTCGTTGAGCAAGACCAATGTCGAATCTAATAGAACAGAGGCTAGGGAAACTTGATGGTGTTGATTCACCATAGAAATCCTAGAAACTCGGTGTAAGTGGAACATGATAGTGGACGGGTAAAGACGGGAACTCCATCTCCACATGTCCCACACAGCCAATGTTGCATCGCACACAGAAAGATAGGTTCGTGTGCTGAACTCCCATGCCATCCATTACAAAGCTCATGATACGAACATGTTTGCGTCACTGTGACACCTTGCTATCGAACTCCAGACTATGTTCTCGGGGAAGGGCGATATCCTAGGTAAGGGTATACATGCCGAACGCCGAGGGTGCATCACGAGAACCGAGGTTGAGAATGGTGATGAGTGGCCTTCAGTTTAGACTTACAGGAACGAGTTCCACACCATGCCGATTGAGCATGTAGATATTAAACATGTGAATGCACGGACTGGACAACGCTTTGCGAGAACAAGGTATCTTTTCAACATTACCCACAACACCCAAACGCTATCCGTATAGTCCAACCCTTACCGCAAGTCTATTTCGTCTTCCGCCTCGCCTTGAACGTCTTGAGCGGATCTCTCTTCCTTGATCCAACCTTGAAGTTCCTTCCCTTCCGGTGTCCTTTCTTACCGTCCCGGTCCTTTCGGAACGGCACGAAGCCAACTTGCTCCTCCGTGATGGCCTTGCTACCGTCCTTGGGAAGAAGATATTCGGGGATGTGCTTCAAGTGAGCCTGCTGCCGTGCCGTTCTCAGCTCGCCGTCGTGGCGCAGATGGGTCAGCTCCGTAGGATTCTCTTCAAAGTACCTATCTCAATATTAGTACCAGCAAGCCGCTAAAGAGAGAGAGAAAAAAGGGACGAAGGAAAAGATGTGGAGAGAACGAAACCTCAAGGGAAATAACATACCGCTTGAGCTTCTCACTCTTGAGAAGTTCCTGCCTCAGCTCACGCGTCCGCGCCTCTCTGATAGCTACCTTGGTCACGGCACGCAGAGCATCGTTCATTCGGTACCGGAAAGGATCCACCTGCTTCATGTTGAAGTTGTAAGGCTTCACCTCCTTTCCTCGCTTCGCCTGCTGACGGACAATCTTGGCCATGACCTTCTCGTCGTTCTCGGCAGTCAAAGTCGAGGTAGGCATGTGTTTCCTGTACTGGTCCTTGGGAACGACGAATGATAGTGCCATGCCTGTTTGGCCTGCTCGCGCTGTGCGGCCTATGCGGTGGGTGTAGGATGAAGCGGTAGTGGGGAGATCAAAGTTGATGACGGCCGAGACCTTTTTGAAGTCGACACCTGTGGACCTAGATCAGTAGCTGTTCTTACATGGCGCGTGAGGGCTGGATGCCGTTTGTTGGGGACTGTGTTGGTCTTACCTCGTGATACTCCATACTCCTTGTCGGCTCTGGAACCCCTCTGCTTCTTCTTCGGCCGTTGCTCCTTTTCCACCGTCTCGTCATCACCATCTTTCGTCTCTGCTCCGGCCTCACCCTTCTTCTTGGCACTCTCCTCTTCCACTTCCGCAATGACATCAGCAGCCAGCATCTCATTCTTCTCATCCGCAGCAATAATGATATCGTAGACGCCCTTGTTGAACTCCTCGACGACGTGGACTCTCGAGTTGAGAGGCAACTCTGAGTTCAGAATACAACTCCTGATGCCGAACTGCTCAAAGAAGAGCTTCAGCCGGTAGCATCGGTCGATGTCACTCACGAAGATGATGACCTTGCCCTTGATCAATCGAAGCTTGAAGATGACGTAGGCCAGAAGGAACTTCTCGTCTTCACCACACTTGGCAACAAATTGAGTGATGCCCTCGCCTTCAGCCTCCTTCTCCTTGAGGTCCAACAGAGTCGGATCACGACGGAAGATACCCTTGAGCGTATCAACCTCATCTGTGAGAGTAGCACTCATCATCATGACCTGAACGCCCTTGGGCACGGATCGCGCCAAGTTCTCCAGATCCTCACTGTAGCCGTATGACAGGACGAGATCGGCCTCGTCGAGAATCAGGTGCGTCAGCTTATCCAGTGCGAGAGCTTCGGAATTGACATTGTGCCATGCCGTGGAGGGAGTGGAGATGACGATGTCGGGCGAGTTGGAGAGGAGGGCGCGCTGGACGGCGTTGGAGACCTTGTCGGTTAACTTTGCGGTTCGGATGTCCTTGGCGCAGAAGGAGGAGAATTGCTCGATGGCCTTGGAGACCTGGTCGGCGAGCTCGCGGGTGGGAACGAGGATGAGCGCAGCAGTAGAAGCAGAGGAGTCGGTCTAAGTTGGTCAGGTGAGTGGTCGATTCACAGGGTTTGCAGGATTAAGCGCAGACGTACAGCTTTGCGCTTGAGAATGCTGGAGAGCAGAGGAAGAACATAGGCAGCCGTCTTTCCAGAACCACAATCAGCCTTGGCTAGAACATCCTGCCCGTTGAGCGCCAGAGGAATAGCCTTGCGTTGAACAAGCGTCGGCTTAGCAAACTTCTGCTGCGCAACAGCCTGAAGCAATCTCGCATCGAGGCCGAGATCAGCAAAGGAAGTCTCTTCTTCTTGCTGCTTAGTCGTCTGCTTAGGAGCCTCGTCGGCCTTGACATCCTTGGCTTCAGCCGAAGCCTCGTCGCTGCGCTTGCGTTTCGTGGCAGCCATTTTGTGTTATGTTTGCAAATGCTGCGCGGGAAAGGCGAGGTCGAGATTGCGAGAGAGAGACTGTGAAGTTTACGCAGGTTGCTCGGCGGCCATCTATCGTCGCTTTGGCGTTGGACTACCCAAAATTTCTAGAGGTAGACGGAGGGGCAGTTAGAGGGCGGAATATCCTATGATTTGCTGAAACTGCAGCGGGAAAGCAACAGTGGATGAGCTCTAGCCCTCCCTGGCTTAGCATCCTGGGAGCAGCATCAAGGCTTCTGAAAACTTGCAACTTTTTTTTCTCTTATCGCCTTATCAACAACTTCACGTCTCCATTAAAGCTACGTACCACATCAACGGGTTTCGTTTCTCCATTGACCATCCGTATCATTTTCTCAAATCTATTGTCATAGCGAAGTAAATCCCATCAATCAATCTTTGTCCCTAATGCCAAACGCGCGCTCCATCATTTGCAAACATAACAAAAAGAAAAGCCTCTCGTCGACGTCTACCACTTGAGAGCACCCTGAGGGAAGAACTCATCGATGAGGTCCATATAATACGGCTTGAGTTTCTCAGCATCTGGAACACCATCGCTCTTGCTATACAAATCGTAAGGATTGAACGCCTGGACAGCCTTGAGCATATCCCAGTCTTTGTCGCACATAAGATGACGGTACGCGCCCTCTCTGTGCCAAGGGTAAAAGGAGTGGTATCGGATCATGGCCAAAGCCTCGTCGGGTAGCGTTGACTGGTCCTTGACGACATGGTACAGGTACTCGTCGTGGCCCCAGCTCAACATGACGTTATCGAGACCGCAGCGAGGCGAGTAAATGCCATACTGTGTGTTGAACTCGGGGTTCTTGCTATCCGGGTTCCTCTCAAAGGTATCCGGTAAGATGATGCGCTTGTCAAAGGCACATCCGACGGGAAACGTATCACCGACGACATCCCACTGACCCTGCGTACCGAGCTCATCGAAGAAGAGCATCAACTTGCCAAGGTCATGGATCAGACCAGTAACCTGCATCCAGCGCGGCTTCCCATCTCGACGAATCGCCTCAGCGGACTGAAGGAGATGCTCGATCTGCGACAAGGACGTATCAGGATCCGACTCGTCGATCAGAGTGTCGAGCTTCTCCATAGCCTGCCAGATGGTCATCTCAGGTCGAGGCCGTGATGCGTTGTAGAAGCGGTTGCGGGCAGCCAGGTTGTAAGCGACCGTTTGCTTTTCATGCTGCTCGCGGTAGAAGTTCTTTACCCGGTCGTTGGCGTCTTCGTACTGGCGAAACTGCGCTTTGTTCTTCTTGGCATCGAACCTGGACTGGGCGTCGTACTTTGCTGCGTTGACTTGGTCGATCTCGTCTGAAAGTGCCTCGAGGGCTGCGCCAGAGCGCTCCTCGAAATCGTCGACGAGTGCGCCGGGGGCCATGATGTTTATTGACAACGAAGATTCGGTAAAGCGTGAGTCTCGCTGATCAAAGGTAAATGTTCGAACGATTAGAATGGGTATGGAGCAGTTTGAGAGGAGTCGACATTCATCTGCCGTCCAGCCGGCTCATTTGTAGTCCTGAAACTGGGAGTGTCCTAGCCACCATTGACCAAACTCTCCATCTTTCTCCCCACGGCAGTTCATCCAAGCTCTGACGAATCTGCGTCATGCCATTACCATCTTTGCGCGATCCCCCACGATGATTGTCCTGTCTACCGTTACTCAACCACCAATAAGTGGAGGTCATGGTGGAGGATTTACACGAGAGGTCGCGTCCGGCGAGCGTTTCTCTCTCTGAACCTCTATATAAAGCTAGCGCCGCCGGATGCTACTGTCTGTGTTCTATAACTGCCAGGGTCTTTTGCTATAACTTTAACTGTATACTTCTAGCGCCGCCGAGGACTACTGATTTGGGTAAGGCGAAAGCTGCAGAAGCGGCTCATCTGTGGAGAACTGTTGGACCGCAGATGCATACGAAACCCACGTTGGACCTGAGCAATCCTGAATTCGTCGAATTATGTGCAAGCCTGCATTTGCAATCACACATGGGTAGCACCAACATCTGCTTTTCCTCTCTCTCAACGTCTCGAAGGGTGTCGTTGTGCTTGGCTGATTTAGCTCGACAGTTTTGCCACGTCGAGATGCATGCAAGTGAGTGTGACTGGATGATAAAAACCCGCGGAGTGAGAGATGACGAGGCCGCGGTTGTCAGTTGCGGTGATGATTCCAAAATCATATCTCGCAAGCCTCACCGTTTGACTATCTGTAGTCTGTAAAAATCAAACATGTAGACTGTATAGAGGAATGGCATGTTATCTAGGTAGAGCTTCTGATGTTAGCAATATCAGAACTCATTCTGTTTTCTAGTTACATCTTTACGTCCACACAGCATCGCGGTTGTGATCCTCTTCTCACCATCTACATCACCACGATCTGATTTTCCTGCACCAACACTTGAACTTGGCCCGAGTACATTGTTGAGCTATACTTCTAAGGATTGGTTTGAATCGGCTTCTATCGGTTTTCACTATCTAGTTGCCTCTAAGCTGTCCGTTAGCTCAGTATCAATTTCACGTATCAAGCGCCAGAAGGATAGTTCCAAAAACCTATGCGAAGGACGACACAATACAGTACGGTGGTCTTCTACGGAAGAAGTGCTGCTGCTCCTAGGTTACATGTTTGATACACTCAGTAGCTTACAGAACATTTGACTCGAACTTACTCACTTACAGTCCAAGTCGACGAGCGAGCATATACATTAGCACGCAAACGCGTCCTCCCCACGCCTCCACCACGGGATGCATCCGCCACGAACCTTCTTTTCTCTACAGTACAGTACTGCATCTTCACCACCCTCTTTTTCATCAAGCCGGTGTTCTCGTGTCATGATCCCCCGGTTCCCTCGGTCAGCATCGTATTCGCGTCTCGACGTTGGGGAAAGCTACCCTAAATCAGGCTCAAATCAGGCGTATTTCCCTAAGCAGTTCCAGAGCGAAACTTTGGTAGTCCGGCCTTTCCGAGACCACAGAAGTAGATAATTATACGTGTTGTTCCCTAGACAGCCAATGAGGTTTCACATTGTATGATTTTAGTTTCTTTGGTGTGTCCCGTACTGGCTACCATCTCCTTGTCCCTGCATCAGGGACGTGGTTAGAAGGGAAATTTATATCTGCTGAGTTTCCCAGACGGTCTAGGCATTACGTGGCCCGAACAAAGAGGCTTTCCGTTTCTAACGGTTCCTTGCAAGACTGTGCTTGGGGAATCGCTGCCAGATAGTGCGATATATCACAGGATTATTAATTCAACGCTAATCTGACTCTGCACTAGGCATTTCTTTCTGGATTTCGTCTCTGTAAGTCCCGAGCGAGGTGGTGCTTTGAATCGGGGAACCGGTTCCTTGGCCCATCGAACCCAGCTTGCATCGACCACAGGCGAGATGAGATGATACTCCCTACTACCTGTTGTACTCTACATATGTATGGTCGAAGTCAAACCCAAACTTTCCAAGCTCCCAGGGTCCAGGACATATCCACTCAGGACGACATATTCGTCGACGTGCATGGCCTTAGCCTGTATCGCAGGGTTGATCATCTGACCCAGAAGCTTAGTGTAGAGAAAGCGACGAGTTTCACGATGCTAGGTAAGTTGACTAGCAACTGGTCTACAAGTGGTAAGGATGGCCCACGAACCTGGAGCCTGGGAAAATCTAGTTCTTCAAAAATGCTGGTGGTTCATGATTGGCAGATGGGCAGATCAGGTTCGAGATAGGAAGCCGAGAAACAATTCTCTTCCCACCTCCTCCTCTTACCCTCCCAGTTTCGTGGCGTACTAGGTTAGCTCTGGCCTTCGGGCTTAACGTGACATAGAATTTCAACGCACGAGGAGGCGATTAGGTCCATATCGGCTCGGCCTTTATCTCGAGGTTGATGATTCCCGCTCCAATGCTACGAGACGAGCCATCGCCCACCATGTTGCTGGGCGCTACGCCCCTTCACGTCAAACCAGAACTCGGGAAGGTCCTTGCGCCGCGGTAAGAAAGCTTACATGCCAGGTGAGGTGCAAGCCTCCCAGTTCCTTGAAGCGTTTCTTCGCCCTTGATCTGACGAATACGGTACCTATCCTGAATAAGAGGAACCATGTCAACGACACCCGATCTTGAGCAAAAGAGAGCAATGCCGATCGGTAGCGAGTGTGCCGAGGATGTCCACTACCTTCATCCTTCCGCACATGCCACAGGCCATTTCCAATCGTCGCTGTGTTGCACTGGAGTAAGCGCTTGGTCTGCAGTTATGCTGGGGTAGGAAGTTGGGCTAGCAGCAATCCAAAACTCTCTTTCTTTTCTCTCTCCTTTTCCTGCTACCCCACTACCTCATCCCACAAGCTCGTACGAAGACCATAAGTACCTGTACTTTGTGCAGGTTAGCCTCATGGGTCAACGGTGTTCGGGTATGGGCCGTATGGCTTGCCCAGGCTCCAGGCCCTCATCTCGAGCGCCGTTGACTATTGCTCACCAATGAGAGCGAGGAAGGGGCTTTGACTCCCGCTCCCCCGAAGGATGTCGGCGGCTTATCATGCCCCCATCCCAAGTTGCCAGGACTTGCATCTCGACATTCACACTAGGACTCTTGTCCTCGGCTACCGAAACAGAGAGGGCAAGCCAATTGGGCGCTGGCATTTGACGAACTTACAGTACAGTAGTCTGCACAACCCGAAGCAACCGACTGTCTTGGCGCACAGTAGCTGTCCGTTCAAGTGCCAATCTCCAGGCTCGAAAGCCACGGTATCAAAAAGAAACCCCCCATCTAAGTTTGGCCTAGAGACTTCAATAGCCCGTCGTGTTGTATGGCCACGCCAGCCCGATGGTAGGATGGTGTGATAGTAGGTTGCTGGACAGGCCATCCAGAGTGTATACCTGCATTGTACTGTAGCCCAGTATCGACGAAGAGAGTACTTGTACTCTGCAGTTTGCCGATGATATGAAGACCCCGAAGCCTCAGACATTCTCTCTCTCCTCCGTCCCAGGAACAAGAGCTTGGAGCATCGAGCTTGGCTTGAAGGAATCAGGAGATCACCCAGGGTCTGGATCCACTGAGCCGTTTGGTAGGTCCCACTGTTCCAGCCCACTGCCAGCACTAATTTAGAGGCCGTAGATCTACCGACCAAGCCAACTTGACCAGTTGGCAGCCCCCCACAAGCGTCAATCGAGATCTGTCACTGGCAGGTTGACTGTTGGGCTGTTGTGGGTTCTCAATTGACGAATGCCCATACCACGCCGCATCTCCAGCTTGCTTAAACCTTCCGATAGCTCTGGCGTCCCCTCAGACGGCATGCTCGGCTTTGAAGTAAACAGCTCCGCTCGCTAAAGGTTGAAGCTTTGGCATAGGCATTGACACTGGGCTATGTCGCTCATGGTGTTTACTTAGTGCTCGTGACCCTCGTGGCGACCGCTGGGCTTGGAGGTACAGATAAAGTCAACCCAGAGGTAAGCAAGCAAGCGCGGATGGCCGATAACGTCGAAGGCTTGATTCCTGAACAGCAATAAACTCGGCTACAGTGTCCGTACACGGTTATTCGCTCGTTGGAAGTCGCAAGTCTCGAATCGTCGGGGATAATGGTGTACCCGGCTGCCGATCCACCAGAGCCGCAAGGCAATTATGGAGACGGCGTCGATGCTATCGTAGATCCCATGGTACGTAGCAGCGATTGTGCGAGAGGCGAGCTTTCAGTGCCTGGTTGATCGGAGAGTGCCAGCGTTGAGCAGCGAGTCGCCTCAGCTCTCGTTTTACAGAAGCCAACCTGAGCCTGAAGCATACCTTGCAATTGCGCTCCCAGGTGCCCCTGCATCGCGAGCAAGGGTGATACGAAGTAGAGGTATTGCCGGTACAGTGCTGTCTGTTCTGTAAAAGACGGCTGGGGAAATAGAGCGCTTGGCCTAAGCTTCGTGGGCCAACCTTGTGCAAACGTCCACGCTATATGACATAGAGTAAGGCCCCTATTAATCAGCTTACCTGTCTTGTGTACTGTAGCTCAAACACGAAAGATGACCATCTATCAACTATAAAGTACCTGGTACAGTAAGTTCATGGGGAAACTGGCTAGACTGGAACCAGGGGGCCCGGTGATACTGCGCTATGGAGGACTTGAAAAGGGCCTGTCTGCTGTCTGCAACTTGTTTAATCTGAACTTTGTCTACAACTAGACACGACTAGACTAGTAGCGTGGTGTTCCGGCGTCCCGCGACGTACCAACCGCGGCTGAAGCTCTCAGGAGCTGTTGCTCCAGTTCGGCCGAGAGGCTGGGGTGTATCCTTCAGATGGACCCTAGTACCATACGTGGGGCAGTTAGTTTCCTACTTTCTGCAGTAGTATGTAAGTAAGTTTTTGTGACCAGGCTGACACGACTGGACTCATCTACCTCTGGCGCTCGTGCTAATGTGCAAAGTCGCGGTCGTAACTTCAGTGCATATCCTGAACAGTTGAGGTGAGGTGCTGCAATTGATCCAAAACGACAGGCAGAAACACAAACGCCAGAAAATTGCCTCCAGCCAACGCTTACCCGCCAGGTTGGTAATCACCGTTCACGCAGATGCCTTTGTGGCTTTCTCCAGCCGGTTGAGGTTCTCGCCACGTCTCAGAAAGGTGTTATGACAGTAGTGTGTCCCGCCAAGAGCTATATCAGCATAGCGAGCACTCCAAGGCCGCATATTTCGCGTTCCAGGCTCGTCCCTGTGGCCTAGAGTAGTTTAGTAAGCCTAGGAACCGTGGTGCTTCCCGATTCTGCGACTGTGCCTGTCTACGGAATTGAGGAGTAACCGAACGAACCGAAGGTAGACGCCATCAACCCAACTCTGCTTTGCCGAAAAGCCTAGATTTCCAAAGCTGTTATTTGTCAATCCGTGGGGGGAATGACAGATCCTTACATGCCGTTACAGCCGCAGCATGCCAGGCAATAACTTACAGTACGCAGTTTGAGAAGCCAAGAACAGGGACCGACCACGCTTTGCATCGCGCGTACTCACACAAAGGTGAACGAAAGACTTACACACCTTCTCCCCAATTCCATGAAACTGTTCTCCTCTGCATTAGACGGAGAGCAACCACCACGCTTCCTCCACCCATCATGGGGTTGGCCTTCCAGCATAAAAATGTGCGGTGCTGTACAGTACGTATTGCAGTTGCTCATCCCCCAGCCTCGTAGATGCCGAATTTGAGACCTCCGAATGAATAATCTTTGATGGTAAGAAGGTGAATGAAGCTTATACCGCTTGTCGCTGTTGAAATCTGATCTCGCGTTCGGTCTCGGAAATACGCTTTTTAGGTTGAACCCTTGACAAAAGAGACTTCGTCCACCCTTGCTTTTGTCTCGCTTCGCCTCGCCGAACTGGCCGGCTAGCTAGCTTGATACCGAGTTGGCTCTTTCTGGGAGGCGGCGAGTACAAGCTCGCCTTCCCTCCATCATGGCCTAGCTGGTCTAGTCAGGGCAGGGTCAAGCTTCGGAACTAATGGGCTGGAGCGTCGCAGTCTGGCCGTGGCTGGTAGCTAGCCCAAAAGCTGTAATCAATGTATCGGAGCCGCATGGTAAGCTGCACAAAGATAGTATAAACTCCTGGTTGTGTTATATGAGCCATCCAATGAGGTGACAAGCTAACCCCGCGCTGATTGAGTTGTCTCAAAGGATAAAGGTCCTCTACATCCTTCGTCCCAGATTCTCTTTAGTGCTTCCATCGTCTTTCAACTGTGTCCAATTAACCTGTCGAATTGACTCCAGGTTATCATTTAAAAGATCTCTCACTCACCTATCTTCTCATATACTCATTCGGCAAAAATTAGAACGAGACCATCTGGCTTCGTCAGATCCCCTCTTGTCTCAAACCGGCTTGGCACAGAAGGGATATCAGTACTCCTGGATATTTGCTAGCACAAATTCCCGTCCACGTCAACAAGAGAACACAGAAAGTTTCCATGGCATCCTCTCTGGAGTCAGACATACTTACGGGGGGTTCTGGATTCGACACTGACCTGGAGGCAATCGCATCGACGCCATCTTCGGGTTACCTAACGACTTTATCCCCCTGCTTCATGGCTACCGGGTCACCAGTCCCTCAAGTCAACATGGCCTACCAACCCACTCCGACTCACATGGTCAATGCCTCATTCTTCGAAGAAGCAATAGAGCAATCAACAATGGCGGCCGAAACACCTCTTGGTTTTCCCCAACAGTTACCTCAACCCATGATTACCTCAGAGGTTCCGGAGGCATACTATCAGCAACAAATCGACACGTCTCAGGCATCAAATAATACCAAAAGAACTCGGAAACCACGGAAACAGAAACAGCCCCAAGGAACCTCGAGTACATCAGAGGCTATGGCGTCAACATCGGGTGTTGGGTCAACAAAACCTAAGAGGCGTGGCCGAAAGCCTAAGAACATATTGAAAGAAGTTAGTGAAATAATGAAGGAGGACGGTTTCGAGGACATGAGCAACCCCAAGGATCCCCGTCGAAGACGTATCCTCGAACGAAATCGAATCGCGGCTACCAAATGTCGATTACGCAAACGCGATGAGGCGTCAGCTCTTGCCTCGCGAGAACAAGCCATGGATGACCAGAACCGGCATCTCTCCAGTTGTTTCGATGCCCTCACTGCTGAGATATATCATCTCAAGATACAACTACTGCAGCACACTGATTGTAACTGTGTTCTCATCCAAAAGTATATAGCCAACGAAGCCAAGAAATCCGTTGATGGCCTCCTTAGCTTTTCTTCGGCTTTCAGTTCAGAGAACAGCCCAACAAGCTTTCACCACCGCAGTTCAATGAGCAGCTCCGCAAGTGCCACTGATTCTATGTCCGTCCTGACCCCTGAGGTGGAAGCTGGTCCGCCTACGTGGGGGGAAAATCCGTTTCATCAAGGCCACGGAAACTCCAAGTCTGAAGTTGGGGAAGACATATTCGAAATGTCCACGGCGTCGTATCCAAAGGCACATCTGGCACTCTCAAACCATGCATTAGCAAGTGGGAGGACATCTGTATCGCGGTGTGAGGGTGGGCTCTTTGTCGGTATGGGTCTAGAACCTCAGCTGGCTGGAGAGATAGGATGGGGCTCTTCTTGGGATTTCCATTGATACCGGCTCTGCTTGAATGGAATGCGAATAAAGTGTTTCTAGGGTCTGCATGGGAGAAGATGAGAGCATCTTGTATGATAATGCTGAACAAGAGTCGAAGATCCCCACTTTGGTAACAACACTTCGAACTGGTGATGGCTCTCCCCCCCGTAAAATAAGACTAAAAGTGAACTCGCGTAGTTGTGAAGATCAAGTTTGGCACGATGACACTGTGTCGTGTTGTAGTTAGTTGAAACTGGCATTGAAGCATGGTTGACGAGTTGCCACGTCAAGAGACGAATGTTACGAGTCAATAGGATGTCGCAGGTATGATCTGCGCGAAAGACTGCCGCGTTTGGCCTCGAAGTCCCTCCAAACAGTTGCTGTACAGCTTTTGGATCTGGCTCCGTTGCGACTCAGTGTCGCATAACTTCCTTTCGCCAAGCAAGCCTTCGGGGAGCGATCCGACATAACTCACTGGACTAGATCCAGTACCAGAATGCTCATCAAAAGCTGAAAGAAGCTGCTCATCATGAACTGAGAAGGATTTTAGAACAGATTTCTGGACGATGTATTTTGTTGCCAATGTGTGGTATCCAGGCCCTATTTCCTGCCGTCAAGACGGCGATCGGATTCAAGAGTTCCAGGTCTGGGTGCTTCAAGATTCATTGCAGAAAGTTATGAACCGGTTTTATGAGACGTGAAGTGGTGATAAGTGGTTTGATCGTCCATCTGAAGTGTCATTGGAAGGCACTAGGAAGAGAGAGCCAATATGTCGGTACACGACCCTCGTAGCTGCTCGACTGATTCCCTTCCAACACTTAACCGAGACTGACGGATGTTTCCCAGGCACAATTCGATGTTTTGAAGCAGTTAACCGCCTGTCTTTGCGGACTGGTTTCAGCCAAAAATTAGGGATGCTCTATGGCCTTGGATCGAGGTTGAGGCCTATCCAGGAAAGGGATTTCAGACGTTATTCGCGCCATTGGGATGTTCTTGTGTGAGACAGCCTTTCCGTGCTGGAAGATCACTTATTCAACGGCCCAAGGCATTTTCAATGCGGCATCTGAATGTTGTAGCTGATTGTCAATACTTTGACACGTGAGCCAAGCTTTAGCAAACGAATGGAACAAATAAATAAGTTACAACCAAGTCGTGCCTGACAAACATGGTAATTGACGTCATGGTCAATCACAGTAACTAAACATCTGTGAAGAAGGTGCAGTGATACACGGTCGCACTGTGCCACTGTTCATTCCGACGAGTTATCTAATAACTGACAGCAATGAATATAGGACCATATCGGAACCCAGTGCGCTTATATAGTGATGCTACACCTTGCGGTCGGTGGCCTCGTGAGTAGAGCCATATTCTCTATAGCACATCTACGTTGGGAGATGCCGTTATGTCTTTGTTTTGAGACGGAAGGAGATGGTTTACTATTGTGGTTAAGATTCTCGTGTAAGTCATCTTTGAAAATGATCCCTATCAAATGAATTGGTCTTAAGAGCCATAGTAAGCCCAGCAACGCAACACTGTCTTCGTATCACATTGCTTGTTACTTACTTGCTGACAAACCTTACTTTATTTTGCTCCAGTGTCAGCCTAGCTTTGCCCCTTGGGGGTTGAACTTGATGTACGGAAACAACATGCCATTCCAATTCCTAAAAGAGCACCAACAGGCCGGTAATAATCTTCTGTTTTCCTTTGGTACAATTGGATGGAAGGGGCGTAAGACAAGGCAGCAAGATGTAAGAAGCAAATCAAGAAGCAAATCAAGAAGCAAGAAGTAAGAAGCAAGAGGCAAGAGGCAAGGCGGCAAGAGGCGGTCAGGTCATCCAGCGTATCAAAGGAGCATATGTGACCATCTCGAGGTGGCCGGGGAGGCGCAGTGCAGTTGATTTCAGGTCTCACAACGGCATCCTGCAGAAAGTAAACCCTCTCTTGTTGGGACTTTCCCTATGAGCAAGCGCCCAGTTCATTAACAAACGTATTTTACAGACCGATATTCCGTTTACTGCTTCTACATCATCACTCTCAACGTAACGCAACGCAACGCCAGCTGATTTTCTTGTCTTCTTTTTATTATCCAGTTCGCCGAGACGTTTCTTGTACTTCAATTCTCTTCTCACCTCGTAACCCCAACGCGGATACTGGTCTTCACTTTACTGCGTCTTGGACTTCGAACACGTCTCTCTATTCACCTTGCCTCATCAGAAGCAGAGAAGAAGAAATTCACAGCGGCCACACCCTTTGCAGTCTCAGAACTTTGGACCCCACCTTGACTTCCCAAGGTCTTGATCCTAGACAGCCATTGTCCCGAAGTTTTCGGTCTTGAACTGAAATCAGCCATGGCCATGTCAGCGCTCGCAGTGGCCGTGGAGGTGCTATCATACCTCTACCCAGCAATTGTGTTTCTCTACTTCACCGCTGGTCGACTGTACTCAACTTATAGCTTTCATGTTAAAAAAGAGGGTTCCGAGCCAGGAAAATTTGGGCTCAAGTGTCCGACTGTTCTTGCACTATCTGTTGTCTTTCTCCTCACCTTTGTCGTGCAGTTGGCTGCAATTACTACTCACTTCGTGCTTTCTCGAGACTGGTCTGCACCTGACCACGTTATCATCAAAACATTGTCCTGCATCCTGATTTTCGGCATCCAGGTCAGCCAGCAATCTGGTTCCGAAGGCAGCAGTCTCTACCCCTATGTCGGTTCTTGGGCATTGACTTGCTTCTTTGAATTATCAATTGCTGCTCTGACAGCAGCCGATGGCCTCTTCAGTCATTTCGTATTATACCAGGTCATCGATTTCGTCTTGGTTGCCCTACGATGCTTGGATCTAGCTTTGCTCATCATTCTCCTCACATGCATTCCTAATGATGTGACTGGGTCTGATGAAGAGCAACAGTCACTCCTACCAAAGGATGTGACAAAATCCTCCAGGAGTTCGACAGGCGAGTCTCATCAGACCCAAGGATCTAGCTATGGTTCAACTACTCAGAATCAAGAGTCATCTGGAGGCATTCGCGAATTCAGCTGGGAACGCCGTGAGAGAGAAGCTAAGGAGGCTATGGAAAAACGCCTAGAAGAAGAGGGAAACTGGCTTGAGTATGCCAAGGGATTTAAGGTACGTGAAACCATTCTATAAACATTTTCAGGACTGTGGCGTTGCGATCATTGCCAATTTTCTGCAACGCTCACGCGCCAACATCATCCTCGATACTCGAATTGAGCGAGACTTCACGGCGGGATGTAGCTAACAGTAGTAAAGATTCTTTTCCCATATGTCTGGCCAGTTGGAAATCATGGCCTTCAGCTCCGCGCTGCCGCTGTTGTCGTTTGCCTCCTTTTCTCAAATGTCCTTCATCTGCTTATACCTCGCCAGACGGGTATCATCATGGACAGTTTGAGCGGCTCTAACCAGGCTAATCCTTGGATTGCAGTCATTGTGTTTGCTGCGCTCCGCCTCATTGCTTCGGAATGTGGGATTGAGCTCGTCCGCCAGTGGTTATGGGTACCTGTCAAGTACTACTCCCACAGCGCTCTGACGCGGGCAGCATACTCACACATGATGCATCTATCTGCAGATTTCCACGACTCGAAAAGCTCCTCTGACATGGCAATGGCAATACACGGAGGCACAGCAGTGTTCAAGGTTATAGAGAACTGTCTCCTAGATGCGGTCCCGATGTTTGTTGACATGGCTGTTGCACTCATTTACCTCTCCATCACCTTTGGGCCGTACGAAGGACTCATTACTATTGCTACCGGTATTTGCTTCATCCTACTTGCTACCAAGCTTGTTGCAAATTCTAAAGAGGCCAGCCGTAAGCGCGTGAATGCCCATTACGAAGAACAAAACATCCGCTATTCTGGATTCCATGGCTGGCAGACCACCGTCGCTTTCAATCAAGTCGGATACGAGGACAACAGACACGCCAATGCCGTTACTCATCGTTGGGCTAGGGAACAAGAGTATCTGGTCGGGTGGCAGATCTCGATTGCGTTTCAGACATTAATGCTTACCTCTGGTCTGCTCGCCAGTGCGTTGCTTGCCGTTCGTCGCATCCAAGCAGGTCGGGCCACTTCGGGACAATTCGCCATGTTGCTCATATACTGGGCACAGCTTACCTATCCCCTGCAATTCTTTGCTAAATTGGGGAAGAATGTGACAGATGAACTCATCGACGCTGAGCGTTTGCTGGGCATATTGAAAACGCAGCCGTCAGTTGAAAATCGCAAAGGCGCTCGGCCTCTCAAGTTCGTTGCTGGAGAGGTTGACTTTGATGATGTATGCTTCACCTATGACAAAAAGAAGGAAATTATCAAGAACGTCAGCTTCCGAGTCCCAGCTGGGCAGACGGTGGCATTTGTGGGTGCCACAGGAGCTGGAAAATCCACTCTTATCAAGCTTCTGGACCGTTTCTACGACGTAACTAAGGGTGCAATCCGCATTGATGATCAGGACATCCGGGATGTTGAATTGTTCAGGTAGGATTAGCATGGCTCACCTGAATCTTTTTACGGCATTGTGCTAACATGGATCAGTCTTCGCGATCGTATCGGTGTGGTACCCCAAAACCCAATGCTATTCGACGATACCATCATGGACAATGTACGCTACGGAAGAATTACTGCAACCGATGAAGAGGTGTTTGAAGCATGTAAAGCAGCTTGTGTTCATGATAAGATCCTGGGCTTTACCGATGGTAATATAGCATATCTTTTCATATGGATTATGACTAATGTTCCATAGGTTATCGGACGCAGGTTGGTGAGCGTGGCATGTAAGTCTTGATCTTACATTTCGAAAGATATGCGACTAACATCAATAGCAAATTATCCGGTGGCGAGCTGCAGCGTGTTGCCATTGCCCGTGCAATTCTGAAGAAGCCGGACATCGTATTGCTCGACGAAGCTACAAGTGCGGTTGACACCGATACCGAGCAGCAAATCCAGGAATCCTTCAGAAGCCTATGTCAAGGAAGAACCACCTTCATCATTGCGTACGTTCAGGAATTCAAAATGTAGCGTTTCCGGCTATGTTACAGAGCTAACCACATAAACCGCGTTAGCCATCGTCTCTCGACTATCATGAATGCAGATCGGATCATTGTCATTGAGAATGGCCAACTTATCGAACAAGGAAGCCATAACGAATTGATCGTAACTGGTGGACGATATGCGGACTTGTGGTCAAAGCAGGTCTTCTTGCGACCTAAGAATGATGGGGGAAGCAAGGTGGAGGCCAGTAAGGGTGGGTTTGTCAATGACCTATCCTTGGAAAACACTCGGAAGGAGCTGTCAAAGTTGAAAGCAACACCGACTGCCAAAGACGAAGTGGACGGGAATGTTGAAAGCCAAGATCACGGAAATGGTACGGCGTCCTCTCCAAAACGCAATCAAGAGGTAATTTTGGCTGAAGTGCTCTGAGCCTTGGCAAATTTTAACCCTTGATGTGCAGGCCATACGACTGAACCCGGTTGCTCCAACATTCACGCCTCGAACCTTGGCTAAGGCTGCGAAGAAACTCGTGAAAAAGGAATCAGATAACTCCATCATGCCCAAGCTACCGACTTTTGAACCTCGGCAATCTATCCAGAAATGGTCAGACGAGGTTGCCATACAAGAGGAGCAGGGGGGGATGCTGCGTTCTTCGAAAGAGTCTGGTGTGGATAACGTACAGATGGCTGGCATAAGGAAAAAGTCGAGACCAGAAGCAGCAAAAGACGCGAAGCCTGAGAGACAACAGGCCTTTGAGGTGGCAGTTGACCGAGCGTTGAAGAGCCGTCGCCAAAATTTTGAAGAATCGGATGGTACTATCAGGGGCAGGGAATCTGGAGATCACCATAATGCCACGGCTAACTCTCAAGGGAAACCCGATGACGCTTAGCAATCGTCTCGAGCCAAAGAAGCACACGAAGGCTCAACCCAGCAAGAAGTTGTTGAATTAAAATACCCACGTTATTCTCGAAGAGTCCAATCTCGTAGCGAGCCGTCGCATGCCTCGCAGGGCTCCGAAGTCGCAGAAGCAAGCATCTGCGCATTGCCCAACTTGCCTGAGCATTCTGCTAGTCTCGTGAGTATTTATCATACACCAATTGTTTCAGCGTTTGACATGATCCAGGCTATGAGGCGTGTTTCCGCCCCTCCAGTGAAATCATGTGTTCCAGTCCATCGTTCTCGGTTGCCGAAGCCTAACGACCATCCCGACAAGGCAGACCAACCCCAATCCAGCCAGCAAAAGACGACCACAGGCTATGATGATCTTCAACATAGCGGTCACCCTCTTAGCTTGATTCACTCGGAGCAAGCACAAGGCTCCTCTATCCACCCTCAACTAGCCGTCCCAGTCCTCGGTCACGATAGCAAGAAAAGTGTGGTCCCAAAAAATGGAGCCAAAAGCCCTGAAGTTGACGTATGTGGTCTGGAAAACAAAATCCTCGCAAACCAGGACGACAAACCCGCCGTAAACCAACGCGGGGGCAATCGCGGTGGAAGGCGAGGCCGATTTTCCGGTCCTCGGGGTCGCAAATACCGTGGAGGCAATCGTGCTGCCCCATCATCTTGTAATTGACAAGAGCAAGTCGGACCTGGAAGATATCTATACAAGGCATGAAGGTTACAACAAGGCAGTATTGCACAGCAACAGGATCACTACCTGCAAGAGAGAAATCGAGATGAAAAGACTCGCCCACTTTGAGCAGCCTGAAGACTTAGGACAAAGGAACTATCTGTACATTCACGTTATATTAGCGTCAGCCGGAGGAGGTATCTCGGTTTATGGAATCCCAATGGGTGAGAAGGCATATCGCTACACAGATGGACTGTTTCTAGGCATCAGCTAAGATAATTGGGGTGGATTAACACAAACAAGGTATATCTAGTAGTTAACCCAAAGCACAGGCCAAGCCATATGGATGCTTCTTGCTTTGCTTCTTGCTATACATAAGCTTTGTATCCGATACTTATGCGCACACGTGGTATTTCGTGAAGTAGGCTTACAAAGTATGGCCTCTTTTATTGACGCCCGTCAGCACCTCCTTGACCACCCTGGCCACCAGCGCCACCAGCACCACCAGCACCACCAGCACCACCTCCCATCATGTTACGGGCCCTAGAGTGTGTGTCAGTAGAGGACTGTGAGAGGCAAGAAGGGTACAGTGGCAAGAAGGTGATACATACATGTCGGCAATGTTGGGGTCAGACATTAGGCTGTTGAGATCGGGCATACCACCTCCGCTGGAGAAACGATCGGCCATCTCGCGCACACGTGGGTTGCCCATAAGGTTGCTCATCATGTCAGGGTTGCTCATGAGGCTCTGCGCCATGTTGGCAAACATGGGGTTGCTCATGATGGAGCTAAGGTCGGGCATGCCACCACCCTCACCACCGGCACCACCGCCAAACATGGAAGCCAGGCTTCCAAGGTCGGGCATACCACCGTTACCACCACCAACACCAGGCGACGAGCGGGGAAGGTTGGCTTCTTCGGCTTGCATCTCTTCAACGCGACGCTTGGCCGTCTCGAAACCCTTCTTCATGGCGTCGCTACCGCCGCTGCCCTCAAACTCGATACCCTTGCCGTACGCCTCCATGGCACCCTTGGCATCGCCGAGGGCGAAACGGGCAAGACCCAGACGCGACCAGGCCTTCGTGTAAGAAGGGTCGATGGCGACGGCGGCTTCGGCGTCGGCTTTGGCGGCAGCGTGGTCCTTCGCGGCGGAGTGAGCGGCGGCGCGGTTGGACAAGAAGACGGCGTTGATGGGGTTAAGGTTGAGCGCCTGGGTGTACAGGTCGATGGCGAGACGGTAGTCCTTCTGAGCCATGGCAGCGTTGCCCTTTGACTTGAGGGCATCGGCCTCCTTCTTCTGCTCGTCCGTGGGCGCGGAGGTGCCACCAGCAGCGCCGGCAGGAGCGCCGGTGGCGTTCTTGGAGTCGGTGGAGGACTTGAGCTTCTCGTAGACGGAGTAGATCTGGAGGAGGTTCTGGGAGCCGATGACGGAGTGGACGGCTGCGGAGTCGTTGGGGTCGACCTTGAAGGACTCGGCGATGCAGTTGACGGCTACTTCGATGGACTCCTTGTCGTCGGCGGTGAGGGTTCCGTCCGTGGTGGATGTGGATAGGAAGTCGCAGATGGCGAGCGCGAGGCGCTGCTTGGAGGAGTAGGAGGAGGCCTGTTTGCGTGCTGGTCAGCGACGTGTCATGCACGCATGTCTGATGCTACGCGACGCGATGCGATGCGACATGGCAACTGGTTTTTTTTTTACGACGTATCAAGATCAAAGGGAGGGGAAGTCATGAATCATACCATGGCGAAGAAATGCCCTGCGTCGGGGACTCTCGTAGGGGGAGAAGAAGTGGTTACGGGAGGCAGAGTATGAGACGAGGCGAGATTGATGAGCAAGCAATAGAATCGTAGATGGTGTTTCTGCCTGCGGAGAAGTGTTCCTTGATTCGAGAGAGGGTTTGGAGAAACAAAAAAAATAAAGGGGACCCCGCGATGAGAGGGACGTCGTTTCTTTGGGTTTGACGGTGGTGGCGGGCTGGAAGCTTCCACGTGGGGCTGATGTCGTGTGGGGGATCGTTTGTAGGGGAGGGAGAACTGATAACGTTATCGAGGATGTGATACGTATTTACGCGAGCAGTCACCGTTCATAACCTTATACTTGACTGTACGCAGCGACTTGTCTGTCACGGGTACAGAGAGGATGAATTGGTCGGGGTTTGATTTGACACTTGGGGGGTTTTTTCTTGGGTTTTTTTTTGTTCATTGCGCAAACTTGCTAAGTTAGTTAGAGCTAAGCTGATTGCTATGTCGAGCTAAATCCCGGGATGGCTGAGCGCGACAGCGAATCCTGAGAACGTTGGAGTAATAAAAAAAAGTCCATAACGCCGTCCCATGCTACCACGCTTTCCCTTCAGTTCGCCATTATCTTCGTAACGGTATCCCATATCAAACTTCGTTCCCGGCCGGCCATCATCCCCGTCGCCTCTCCACATTCTTGACCCGTCGCTGACCCATGCTGGCGACCTTCCTGTGCTTGGAATACAGCCGCATCACGTCCTTCAGCACCACGTACAGGCAGCCACCCGCCAAGCTGCGCCCCCACTGCTGCTGGAAGAAGCCCGGCCGCTGCAGGCTGGACGAGTACCACGCGTATCTGGACGGTGCCGTGGTCCAGGCTCTGGGCAGCGCGAGTCGGAGGAGCTCGCCCATGGCGTACGAGATGCCGGGCAGTATGAGGGCGCTTACGACGGCGCTGGAGAAGCCGGCGAGAACTGTGCCGATGCCGGGACGGCGAGCTGGGGGTGCTGGGGGAGCTTCGTGCTCGCGCTCCTCGGCTGGGATGTTGATTTCCACCGGTCGTGCCGCGACTGGCTCGGCTGCTGGTGGGATCTGGCCTTCTGCTGGTGGGACGGTGGGTCGGTCCTGATCCTCGTTGCGATCATTGCTTCGGTCGTCCTGGTTCGCATCCTCCTCGGCTTCAACGTGGGGTAGGTTGGGAACGAATTCGCCGTCGCTATCCTGGTCGTCGTTCCGGTTATCCTCCCGGTTATCCTCCCGGTTATCCTCAACCACACCCGCCTCGTTGACATCTCCGCCAACGTCCTCTTCGATGATGAGTTCAAAGACCATCTCGCCATCTGCGTCGTCATCTTCTCCGTGGATCCTGCGAACGTGGCCGGGAGGAAGATGCCCCTGATCCTCCTCATCGTCAGCCTCGAGCGCTTCGAGGAATCCGTTCAGCAAGCCCAAGACTCCACCGGGCTGGTTGCGCTGGTTGTCGCGTCGCTGGTTCTCCCGCTGCTCCTGTCGAGGCTCTAGCGGGGGGAGTCCGAGCAGCTGTCGGTTAAGCTGCAGCTCGTAGGGGAAAACAAACTCCCGCCACAGGTTGAGGTAGAGCGAGCGAGCGTAGGGGAAGATGGCGAAGGCGAGCCGGGGCGAAGGGGGCCAGGTGAAGAAGTGCTTGTCGTGCATGAACTGGTAGGCACCGTACTGCAAGGTTTTAGATCAGCAATAAGAAAAGACTCGACCAACGAGACAAGAACGTACGAATGAAGCAGTTGGCAGGAAAATGGTGTTTCCCAGCCACGGCATGAGCTGCCCGATGAGCAAGGTCGGCGCAACATTCATCAGTACGAGCGCGTTGGCGATCTTCCTAGTCGGTATGTTGACAGCTCCCAGATCGGGCGCCATAGATGTGCCGAACAGGAAGTCCATCATGGAATCTCTCCCGGCAAAGGTCCACATGGCCATGGCACCGTACATCTGCAGACTGAACTGCACGCCCACGCTCACCGAGGTGAGCAGCAGGAGCGGGCTGGCGCGGGTGAACTTGCGCGAGACGACATCCGTCAATGCGACAACGGGATCCCAAGGCCCCTCGAGCCCGATGTCCGACTTGCAGACAGGGCACTGGAGGGGCTTGTTGGAGCGCTCGCAGTCCGTCACCCATGACAGCATGCAGTCCTGGTGCGCCTCCAGCGTACACGGGCAAGGGTCGACCCACGACGAGGGCGGGTCAGAGGGATCCTCGTCAGTGAGGCAGATGAAGCAGCGTCGAGGCGGGTCGGTCGGTCGCGACACGGCTACGATGCTATCGTCGGTGGTTGAAGATGACATGATGGGCGGGGGGCTTGCGACGAGAGGTGTCGCGTGCCGAGGTGAGCTGTGGGATTGTGGTGGAAGGTTATGAAGAGAATTCCGAGAACGTAATCATCTAGCGATGTCCGCCCGGCAAGAGGCTCGCATGGTAGATGAAGTGGTTGAGTGTTGCCAAGTTGCCGGAGTGAGGGCGCGGGAGTGAGTGAGAGATGGGACTGAACGTTTTTGACAGGCGCCCAGCCCTATATTTCATCTCGGCGTAATTGAAAAGGTTTACATCATGCGCCCACTCCCGCAGGTGGTAGTGGCCAATCGGTGGTGGAGTAGAAGTCGCCAGGACCACGCGAAAGCAAAACAGAAGAAGAAAAGCAAAAAAAATAAAAAAAAAAATTCGAATAACGGTGTGGAGTTGAAGTGAATGAGCTAAGAAGAAGAAAGGCCGGAGTACAGACAGTTGGTCCTGTCTCACACACGAGATGAGCAGGGGCTCGACAAGAATCTCGACGAACGGCTGACACCCGATCAGCTACAACCCTTACGAGGGCTCGACGGCTCTATCTCTTCTCAATCGAGAGCCGTGCTATAGTTCTACGTTCTGCGGTTGTGGCGATGAACGCGACGGGCATCGTACCACCCAAGGTACTGACTACCTTACTTAACAGCATCTCTCGCGTGGATGTTCTTATGCGGTAGTATGAGCAAGTTTCGGCTAATTGAAATCCCAAATCACCCGTCATCCATAAGACTGAGCACATTGATATGACTTACATGATGCGGGAAGCTATAGATTCTCTCTTCTGGCTCGTATATAAGAAGGCGAAGCAGTGGCGCTCTCTTCGACGGTAGCTCCCGCGGATGCTAACCTAGCCTGTACTCTCGTCTCTACCCTTGTAATTATTGCCGACCATGGCGCCTCAACGTCGTTGGATGATACATGTTGCCTTCCTGATTCTTGAGTCTACCATCGTCGCATCGACGGTGATTCTGTTCGGCCTCTCCTACCCCAGCAGCTTCCGCTCGAAGCTATGGGAGTTTGGCGGCGTCAAGGGGTGGAACTCGAATCCGAGCCATCGCATATACTTCTACGCCAACCACAGACAACCGCCTGACATTCCCTACATCTGGTCCGAGCGGTACGTAAACTCACGTCAAGAATCATCGCAGCGACCACGGGGCTCTGCCGGCATACCGCTCTAGTCAGTGCAGTGCAGTGCTAAGTCTCTCATCCCTCTAGACGAGCCATCTCCAACCTGGCCATGTCGATCCTTGGACTCGTCACATTCGTCGCCCGTGCCACATTATCTCATCTCAACTATCTCCCACGCATCGCCGACATCTTCTACAACATCCTTCTCGCTGTTCTCTGGATCATCAGTCTTGTCGGTCAAGCATCAGGCGACTACTCCGACCCGGAACACGCGAGCAAGCATCCGTGGTACCTCAGCCGAGACTGCTCTGCGTGTTCTATGAGCATCAAGAGTGGCTGCCAAATTGCCCAGGCTAGCTTTTCATTTTCCATCTTCGCCGTGCTGTTGTATGGCGGGAAGTTGGTGGGCGACGTTCTGACATGGGCGTACGATCGTGGGAGAAGAGCCGCGCGGGGTTGGACTGAGGTAGGGTCAGTCGACCAAGAGAAGTATCTTGAAGGAGAATGGGAGACGACGCATTACTTGAAGGCAGGAGATAAGGACGACATGGGGCTTAGTCCCGTGCTTGCTTTCTTTCCATCTGGGACTACAAGATAAACTGCACATAGAACCAGAGAAGGCACAATAGGAGCTACAGCCTTAAACAGTATCAATTCAGCTTGCCAATTTAGCTTGATTTACTCGAGTCACACGCCCCATGCAATTTATCATGTAGAGACTGGAAGGCAAAGTCCACCCATTAGTCCTCGTCGCAAAACAAAAGGCAAATAAAGAACAGTGACCAATTTCCTTCATCTCGACATTCTTATGACGTGATTTATTTATGCTGAAAGAGAAGTTAGCAAAAGCTCCATCCGTACTCTCATGCGTCTTGGATCTTCATCGCAATAGCACCAGTCTATGCCAGGTAATAGAAAGAGAAAGAGAGGGAAAAAAAAAAGAAGTAGGAATTATGAGTAAAATTAAAATTGAATACCTACAGGGCAGTTGGCACAAGTGCAGGTTGAACCACAATTGCAAGAGCCGGACGAAGCGCAGCCGCAGTCACCCATGTTGACGATGTAAGAGAGCGAACGTTTGTCTTGCGTTGTAAAGTTTCAGTGTAATATAGCTCTAGATGCGAGTTTTTGATGATAAGACAATTCAAATGCTTTAGAATCTTGATGATGAGAATGCGAGAGTTAAGCTCCCTCGCATGCTCCCTCGAGGACGGCTTTATATAACAGAAACGTAAGAAATCCGTCACACCAAATGTGCAGGTCACGCCTCCGGAGCGCCACTTGCCTCATCCCGCTCCTCCCTGCTATGTAACTAACTGGTAAAGAGGACGGTACCGCTCGCGCCCGTCTTGGCTGCAGGTATACCAGTTAGTCTATCTCGCCCCTCGCCCTCCAGAAGCTTGGATGGAGGTGGCAAACGGCACATCCGACGGCGGTTCTGAGGGGATGCTCGAACTCGGCTTCTTCGATTGGCTGTGGAAGCCTCGAGGCCAACGCCAGCTACTACATTGTGACTGTAGGCTTGTGAAAGCGGGGGATGACCAATGATGCTCTGCGCGATCGCCCGAAAATCGCCGGAAACGTTTACGGAAGAGGGGTTGCTTGTGAAGCTATGAAGTTAGAGTAGTCAAGTTGAAGGTGAGATGAGGCATGAGACGGCCGGCTGCAAGCTTGTTATAACTTATCGATGAAGTTGATCACAATTATACTACGTCCAATACCTGTCCCTTGTCGTTTATCTAAATTCATCAGCTACGGAGCTCCGAAAAGCTCCACGATCCTCCCGTAGCTTAACCCCAGTCTAGTCTAGTCTACTTTGATGATGGTACCGGTTGGAATTCCCCAATCAGGCAACTCGACAATCGCCCTGCCGTTATCTTATCCCCGCCTTCGCCAGATTGGCCTGAACCCCTTCCCTTTCCCTGCGGGACAACCGTCCAGTGCAGTGCAGATGTGACAACCCCGCATTTACGAGGTTGTCGATGGTGCTGTCGTAGCTTTCTATCGTGCAGAGGGGGATCGGATCTGGAGTGCGAGATTAAAATGACTCCCACCCCGGAGATCTATGTCATTGTCATCTGCAAATTCGATACATGATATATTCCATCCACCTCCTTCGCCCCTTACACCTCTCGCATCTCACATCATATCTCACATCTCCCATAAACAACACATCAGGCAGACGTGACAAGCCGCCGTAGTCATGGCTTCGACAGTTGACATCGAACTGCCCAACGGCCTCAAATACAAGCAACCCACGGGCCTGTTCATCGATAACAAGTTCGTCCCTGCTTCGGGCGACAAGTTCACAGTCTACAACCCCACGTGCGTCGACTCATCCCCCATCAATATTTTCATATAACAAAAGGATCATTGCTGAGACAGAGGACAAACGTGTTGCAGAACCGACGAAGAGATCATCACCCTCACAGGTGCATCCGAAAAGGACATCGACACCGCCGTCGCCGCTGCCCGACGTGCCTTCGAGGGAGAATGGTCCGAGCTGGCTGCCGTTGAGCGCGGCCAGTTTCTCTACAAGATTGCAGAGTTGATCGATCGCGATCGTAAGCTTCTCGCCAGCATTGACGCCTTTGACAATGGCAAGGTGAGATACATTATACATTATCCCGGCATCTGATTCCAAAAACCCCAGGCCGAATCGATGTTGACTACCATGCAGACGCTCACTGGCGCCCTCGAGGTCGACCTCGACGAATCCTACAACGTGTTTCGCTACTACGCTGGTGCAGCAGACAAGATCGCCGGAAGGACAATCGAGACTTCACCTGCAAAGCTGGCTTACGTCCTGCAAGAACCGCTAGGCGTATGCGGCCAGATCATCCCCTGGTAAGCCGCGCATCCCCAACCCTCACTCTGTACATACTGTGCACATACTAAGATGACCCTCGACAGGAACTACCCCTTCATGATGCTCGCCTGGAAAGTCGCCCCCGCCCTCGCATGCGGCAACACCGTAGTCCTCAAGCCCGCCGAGCAGACGCCGCTCTCTGCGCTGTACTTTGGCAGCCTCATCCTCGAGGCCGGTCTTCCCACGGGTGTCGTCAACGTCGTACCGGGTCTAGGCGGCGTAGCGGGTAAGGCCCTCGCTGGACACATGGATGTCGACAAGATTGCGTTCACGGGGAGCACCAACACGGGACGGGCGATTATGAAGGCTGCAGCGAATAACTTGAAGAACATCACCCTCGAGTGCGGTGGTAAGAGTCCGAGTATTGTATTTGAGGATGCGGATTTGGAGCAGGCTGTCAAGTGGTGTCACGTTGGCATCATGGACAACATGGGACAGGTAAACCCCTCCCCCCTTCTTACACTGACTCAAGCATACACTAGGTCAACCCAGATGGCTGACGTTGTGATAGGTCTGCACATCAACATCCCGCATCTACGTCCACGAGAACATATACGACGCCTTCCTCAAGCGTTTCGTCGAAGTAACAAAAGAGAACGATAAAGTTGGCGATCCGTTCGCCGAAGATACGTGGCAGGGACCCCAAGTCTCGCGCACGCAATACGAGAAGATCCTGTCCTACATCGATCAGGGAAAGTCGAGCGGCGCAAAACTCCTTCACGGCGGTGCGAAGACGGGCTCAAAGGGCTATTTCATCCAACCCACCGTATTCGCCGACGTAAGTCACCATGACCCTCCCAAACCTCATCTCCCAGTCCACCACATCTATGCCAGACATCCAACCGTACATTTTACTAACAGACGCGTACGCGTAGACAACAGAAGACATGAAAATCGTGCAAGAAGAGATCTTTGGCCCCGTAGTCGCCATCTCCAAATTCTCCTCCGACCAGGAAGTCATCGCCAAGGCAAACGACACGTCCTACGGCCTCGCCGCCGCCCTCTTCACCGAGAAGGTATCCCGCGCTCACCGCGTCGCCCGCAAGCTCCAGGCCGGCATGGTATGGATCAACTCGTCGGGAGACTCGCACTTTGGTATCCCCTTTGGCGGGTACAAGTCTTCCGGGATCGGCCGCGAGTTGGGTCAGTACGCGCTTGATGCGTATACCCAGTCCAAGGCTGTGCACGTGAATCTGGGGACGGAGCTGTGATGCGGATGGATGCGGATGATGGCCAAGTTTGCCTGACGGATGTGTTTGGTGCTATTCAAATTGTAAATCTTATCGTACAATGAGTCCGCTCTTTTATATTGGTAGCACGTTACAGCTCCGCTCATGGAGTTGGTCTCAAACCAATACGTTGCATGGTTTAGTTAGCACGAAGCACATTAGCTCAACATCCATCATAGAAATTTTACGCCTTGAATTGGTATCCCTATAACCTCGAGTCTTGGCTCGAGTGACGTCTCCTCTTCCGCTGGTATCCTCTTGCTCGTACGCACATGCATTGATTGGCCTTAACCCAAAAAGCCGTTGACACAAATCTCAAACACAAAATCAACCTCGAACCATTCAACCAGTTCCCACCTTTTTTGCGGCATCGGGTCCTTTTTCCAATCTGCCCTAAACTCGGCAAACACAAACTCCTCGAGCTGATGAAATGTGGGAGGGAAGTAGGGGGGGATGAAACAAATTATTAACCAGGGGCCTCAATCGGGCTATACGCAAGTCGAGTCTCTCGAAGCTTTAACCGTGCACGCCCTTCGTTCGCTCCCGCATCAGCTCACGTCGCTTCAGGTCCTTGGCTATGAGATAGTTAGCGTCGTATTCCCAGTTTCTTTTTGGGGTTTTATTGTTAAAAAAACTTACCTCCGTCGTAGACGAGGAATTCGTGCAGGGCTGATCCCGCGGGAACCATGGGCAGAACGGGAACCTTCTTGTCGGTGAGAACCTCGAGCAGAGCGGGGCCATCAGAGTTGATCAGCCACTTCAGGCTGTCGACAACGTCTTCGGGCTTGGAAACTCTACGGGCCTGGACGTGCATAGCCTCGGCGAGCTTGATGAAGTCGGGGTTCGTTTGGTGGGTGTGGGCATATCGATCCTCGTAGAAGAGGTTCTGCCATTGGGTAACCATACCCTGCTCCTCGTTGTTGATGACGATGACTTTGACGCCAATGTTGAACTGAGCAGCGGTGGAGAGCTCGGTTAAAGTCATGTTAAATGAGGCATCGCCATCGATGTCAATGACGAGAGCATCAGGCTGAGCAACCTTGGCGCCGATAGCGGCGGGTAGGCCGAAACCCATGGTACCAAGGCCACCAGAAGTGATCATAGAACGAGGGTGCCTCCAGCGGAAGTGCTGGGCAGTCCACATCTGATGCTGACCGACGCCGGTAGCGATGTACGTCTCGCTCTTGCGGTCGGCAGTGAGCTTGCTGAGCTCCTCGATCAGAGTCTGGGGCTTGATGAGACCACTGCGCTCGGCACGCTCGTAGTGGCTCAGAGGCCACTTGGCCTTCCACTCGTTGATCTTGCCAAACCATTCCTTTCGGTCCTCCATAGAACGGGCATCGACAAGGGGCAGAAGGCTCTTCAGGTTGCTGGCAACATCGCCTTCGACAGCTTCGGTAGCCTGGACGACCTTGTTGATGTTCTTGGGCATGATTTCAAAGTGAACGATACCGCCACGACCCTCGGCGGCGGCAGCCTTGGCACCGGGGGCAAACTTGCCAACACTTAGGGTAACACGGTCATCGAATCGGGCACCAAGAGCAATGATCAGATCGGCCTCCTGCACAGCCATGTTGGCATAGGCAGAGCCGTGCATGCCCAGCATGTGCAGAGACTTATCCTCGAGCTCGTCATAGGCACCGAGACCCTGAAGGGTAGTGGTAACGGGAATGGAGCACTTGTCAGCAAGCTCCTTGAGAATCGCGGGGCCACCCTCAGAGAGAATGATACCCTGGCCGGCGTAGATGACAGGCTTCTTGGCGACCTTGATGAGATCAGCGACACGCTTGAGGGAGGCGTTAAGGTGCTTCTTGTTGATCTCAATGGCGGCGCGGGAGGCGGCGCTGGGCAGCGAAGGCAGGGCAGTGTCGGTGGGAATAGCCTTACGCAGGATGCCGGCAGTGACGTCCTTGGGGAGATCGACAAGAACGGGACCAGGTCGGCCACTCGTGGCAATCTCGAAAGCCTCGTTGATGCGACGGGGAAGCTCAGCGATGTTCTTGACCATGACGTTCCACTTGGTACAGGCGCGGGAGATACCGACAACATCAGCCTCCTGGAAAGCATCACTGCCAATAGCCGTCGTTACGACCTGACCAGTGAAGACAACCATGGGGGTACCATCGGAGAGGGCGTCCTGCATGGGGGTGATGACATTGGTAGCACCGGGGCCTGAGGTAACGAGGACAACACCGGGCTTTCCAGAAGCGCGGGCATAACCCTCGGCCATATGGCCAGAGCCCTGCTCGTGGCGGGGGAGAATGAAGTCGAAATGTTTGGAGTTGTAGATAGCATCGAAGACAGGAAGAATGGCACCGCCAGGGTATCCAACTGTGACTCATGTCAGGATCGTTCTCGACACTGGCAATTTTATGACGGGCTATAGAGGCAACAACTTACAGATGTGCTTGACACCGTGCCTTAACATCATTTCGTGAAAGATTTCGCCACCAGTTTTACCAACGAATCTAATACTGTGGTCAGTTTGGCCTGGACCAATGCGTATCAGGAAGGGCAGGCGTACGATTCATCCATATCATTCTTCTGAGGGTTGACAAGTGGTTGCACATGGCTCTGACTCTTATCGGCATTGAAGCCTGTGCTGGGGAGATCGCGAACCTGACTGTAATTTCGATAGACGTTAGCAATTGTTCAATTTCATGTCACTGGCGCACAACGTATCGGTACATTCCCACAGCAAAAACTCGCGACAGAATTCGGCGACGAGGCTAATTAGAAAGAAGAGCGATGCGAAGAGATGACGCAGCGGAAGCTACTTACGGCGCCGTTGAAGTAGTGGCTTGTGTTCGTGTACCGCTGACAACCTTCTTGGGAGCCTGAACGGCAGCGGCAACAGTCGTCGTCGTGAAGGCGCGCGCGTTGGCGACGGCCTTGAGGGCTCGCGTGGCCTGGCGAGTTCGGAGCATCGTGAGTGTGGAGTGCGGGAGGCGGGCGATGTCGGTGTGAAGGAGAGCGCGCGGAGGGGATGAGAAAAGGCGCGGGACGAAGCCTCTCAAGGCTCGCGAAGCTCACGGAATGGGGAGAGCGTCAATTGAGCCCGGCAACAAGAAATAAAACAGAGTCACAAAAGGACTTTGAAAGGATGAGAAGTTGTTGTCTGAGGCGAAAGCGTAGAGAAAGAGAAGGGGAGATTCAAAAAGAGCCACGAAAAAAGTCTGGGAAAAATAGGTTCGGCCTACTACCGGACCTAATAAAGCTAAGGGCGAGCGAGTCACGGCTCAGCCTAGACCTCGACATCGACCTAGGAAGGAAAGCTGAGCGCTCCTGCGCTGCAGCGCTGCAGGCAACGGGTACGCAGGACAGGGCGCCGATAGCCCGGGGGAAAACCGGCCGTGGATGTGGGGTAAGGAGCCCACCACGCACCCGAAGCGACTGCCCCAATAGCTAGCTGCTCGGAATGAAACTCCAGTGACTCTTCTGCTCAAGGTGAGCGTAGCTTTTAAGCGTGCGCACGGGCCAGGGGAGGCAAAAGGCCAGATGGGAAAGGGAAGGGGCGATCAGGAGAAGCGACCAATCAGCGTCATCGTTATGGCCGATATCGCCACAAGTACTAGCGCCGATTGGCTGGTCTCCTCTAGCTTAGAGAAACCTCATCTCTACGGAGTACACAACTTATAATCTCCTCCATCGCGTGTTGGACCCTTCCGTTTCGCGGGTTTTGCATAGCTAGTGGTCGGGTCGAGCGAAGGCGTAAGTCGACTTCGCCGCTGGTTCCATACTAAAAGCAAATTGATGGGTTTCGAAGTTGTTCTTCGTAAGATCTACTCCGGAACCGATCTGGATCTGAGATTCGATATCGGAGGTTGCGAGGCAATATAGGATGCGACTGGATATGGTAAATCATGTGGCTCGGTTTACAGTATTACGATGCGATACAGCTTAGTGAAGCTAGAATTCAGTGTTAGTAGACAAGCTTGACGGTACAAGGCATGTCATACAATGGCCTGTATGCTTTACGGTGGGCATCCACAAGCAAGAGTCATTCGTGAGAGGGCGAATCTGCAATAACAGATGATGCAGATAACCAAACACCTAAGACAAAGACCCCTATTCGATATCAAAGCTCTTATCTCCGCGCCAATTCCTCTCCAAGGGTTCCAGTTGTCAGAGCTAGTGGCAACCTGACTGTTGCATTGCTCCGGCAGCTAATTCTGATACCGACGGTAGTCTGTCACACAACCTACATCAGCTTACACCGGGAGCTAGAAACAACGAACATCGGCATACTTGGTCTGATGAGTCAAAATAACATTGTGTTGTAATAAATCGACTCCTTGTGAACGAACATATCCAGCGATAACCAGCATCTGTTAACCCACAGTTTTACCAGGATATTACATCAGCAGCATATTGATAACCATTCAGCCAGCCAATGGACACGTAACAGCGAAGTATCGATATTCATTTCTTAGCGTCTAGTCTAACTTCCCAGCTTCATACAGCATGATTAATAGTTACATTTTCTCATAAGAAGAATACCGCTTATCTTTGTCCTGTATCTCTGAGGCTCTAGGGTTGGTGAGATCATGCTTCCAGGCACATTCCGTGAGCCACGTCAAAGTTCACGCGTACTACCGCCGCATTGAAAATGGCCGGATAAAGGATACATATCTAAATAGAGGAATGAGGATTTAACAAAAAGTAAACGCTAATCAATCGTCTACATAGACTAGTGGCCGCGGAAAAGTTCTTCAGCATTTGATATTTGCAAGCACTTGTTCCTCCCGACTAGCTGATGTTACCCACCTCACCGATAGAGCAACGTTCCTTGAAACATTCATGTTATTTATAGAATGCCAGCCCATGCTGCACTTTATACCCTCGTCATCACTCCAGTATAGTAAGTAATTCACCGATGTTGACAATTCACAAACGCCTCCTTTACGACGTTCAATGTTGTCCATTAGGTATTCCTAAAAATCGCTCCTCGCAAAAATGTAGAATGTTTATCCCAAATAAGATAAAATAAAAGAGCGGAAAAAAGGACAAGAGCTATTCCAACTCGCAAAGCACCAAGGGTATCTGGCCACTCCAGGTCTCTCTGCCCTTTACCGTATACAAGGAAATACAAAACCCGGTTCAACCCGCTGCCCCGCGTCTTTAAACTCGTGGTATCTCAAAACAGAACAAAACAGAAATGGCGAAGCCAGAAAGCCAGACCATGCAAGCGTAAAAGAAAGAACAACAAGAGTGGATATGTATGATGACCAGGGTCGACAGAGCTGATCAAAGCTCGTGAAATGATTAAGAAAAGGTTGGGTATCCCGTCGCCAGCCTCCTTTTCCTCCGTTTACCCAATGTAGTAATTAAATAGTAAGTATTAGTACAGTATGATTCGCTGGGAGAAGCAAAATAGTCAACTAGTCTACCAAGACTATATGATAAAACTTTTCGCGCTCCAGTTACATTCCCAGGTCGCCATCATCGAGGTAGAACGACGTCGGTGATCCCATGTGTGGTGAGCCCATATGTTGTTGCAAATGGGCATGTTGCACGTAGGGGTTCGAGGTGAAATGATGCTGATGCTGATGCTGATGCTGATGCTGCTGGTGCTGCGGCGCAGGCTGCTGAGGATGATTCATCCGCATAGGTAGGTCGTAGCCAGCTGGCATCGACGTGGGCATCATCACGTTGGCGGCATACATGGCCGGCACGGGAGGCACCGCCTCTGTAGTAGACGATGGGCTGCCATACACGCTCGTCTTCTTCTTGGGTCGCAGATTCTCCAAGCTCAAACGCTTACCCCAAGAGCCAGGTCGCTTAGACGGAATTGGGGTAGCTGGCCGAGGCGCGACCTGATCGGGAAGCGGTGTCATGCGTGCATTGCTCATAACCTCGTCTTGCTGCTGGTAGTGCTGCATGCCGCTCATATCCGGCCACTGCTGTTGAGAGAGATCCTGCGACGGTAGAACGTACGTCATGGAAGCATCGGCGAACGTGTTCAACTGGTCGGGCGCGAACTTGGGCGCATCCACGGGCCAGACCGTCTCGTTGGGTATCGGGAACGGTGTGCCAGGGTGCGGGCCTGTCGTGAGATCATCTTGAATCATCGGCTCAGAGAATCCGTCCGTCGGGGTCGACGGTCTGGTTTCCTGCTTTATACGGCGAGTAGGCAGAGCAGAGGCTGGCGGGGTGTGCGGCTGGCTGGTCACGTTGATCGTAGGCGTCGACTCGGACTTGACTCTGGATCCGTCAGCGTGATCGACAGTGTCCATCAGGCATTCTGATCGAACGGGCAGAGGGAACTGAAGATCGATCTCGCTAGGAGGTGGCGTAAGAGGGTTGGTAAACGGTGAAGTCCCGAGTATGAATGCGAGGCGAACCAACGTCGAAATGTCCTCCCCAAGATGCCGGGCCTCGAGCATGCGCCTGAGGTCGCCCGAAGACCGCGGCCGCCAGGCGAGCTGCTGCCGCTTCTCCTTGGGCCAGATGCACGTCTTGAAGATGGTTTTCACTTTTTGTTGTCGCATGAGGTTGTGCATCTGAACTTTGTACTCCCAGTTGTTCACATCGAAGCCGTCCTCGAAGTGCTTGGCAATGTGCTCAAAGTACTTGTCTCGGCAGTTGGTAGCTTGCTCGCTGTTCTGGGCTTCAAAGAAGCGATCCTTGCAATTGGCAAACCCACACGAGAAGACTACCTGAGGGCAAAGATCCGTCTTTGCGGAGCTGTTGGGAAGGGCATCCATGCGATGCGTCTCCTTGGCGTGCGTACTGTAGGCTCGTTCGGTCGCGAAAGAGAGGTGGCAGCCCTTTGTCTTGCACAACCAAGTAACGTCGGCACCGTGGAAGTTGTAGAGATGCTTCTTAAAATCGCTCTTTCTACCGAAGCCGACAGGGTTGTTATCCAGGTAGCAAATCGGGCACTGGTACTTCTTGTTCGTCGGCGCGACATGGCGAGGGGAGGTGATGTCGGAAGTATTTGGTGATTGCATCATGCCTGGCGACTCGAGCCATGTGTTGTCGGGGAGCTTGCCGACATCGGCATCGTGGACAGAGGGAACTTCGGTGGTGGCGTCCGGCCACGTTGACTGGGTGCATATTGATGCAGCGTCAGATCGACCATGGGATGCCTCTGAGCTGCTCCATGCTAGAGACGGGGCGCTGGTATTGCTGAGGAGGGTGGTTGCTGAGAAAGTCGAGGAACGCGCTATGAACATGTATCAGAACTTGCTGCAATGTCGCGAGTGAAACAAAAAACCATAGGATGGAATTAGACCGGAGAGCACAAAAATCCAACTTACAGGGCGCTCCGAATCCGCTCAAGGCACAAGCTAGGCTTGACACGCCATATCGATGCACAAGTCCTAGAAGTATTTGCTGATCTTCATCGGTTAAAGGCCTCACGCCTTGATCGTCTTGTGTGGGGAAGGGAAACATCTCGGTCGAGGCTCGTCGCGCGTGTCAAAAGGCAGGCGATGATGCGCGCTCAGCGCCGAGTAGACGAAGGCGAGGGGATAGTCGCAAGTCCACAGGCTCAAACGTCGAGAGAAATCGATGCGCACAAGGCTCGTAGCCGGTGAAAATAATGATAATGATGACCAGATTGAGGTGGAAGCACCACGGATGCCAGAGATCGGTCGTGTCACGATCGGGGAACTACAAGCTGTAACCGCAAATCCTGGTCCCCTGCTGTTCTATGGTAGGGAAAAGCCCAGACGTGGTTGTGACAAAGTGTCGGGATCTTGTGCGTCTCAGGCGCAGAACGCGTAAGAAGAAGAAAAAATGAGGGGAAGTGGGAGGGAAAGTCAACCAGCAACGGTGAAAAGATCTAGAGTTGAGTCGTGGCAGTTCGTGATGTGTGGGTTTGAGAGTTTCCCGAACGTGAAGAAACGTCCGTGTGAGTTTGGGAAGCGAAACGGAGGAGAGTTGAGGCAGAATAAGCAGGCAGAGAGGGGACGAGGGGTGAAAGAGAAAGACGCAAGGACAGAGCGGACAGAGCGGACAGAGCAGAAGTCTTCTAGAAGGATTCGAAAAATGAAAGCCAGAACCTGGTGCGAGACAATTATAACGGGCTTGCCGGAGGGTCTGGCGTTGGGTCGGCCGGCCCACATTGCCAATCCTGCCTCCCCTCCCCCTGGCTAGCTCGTCATCTAGTATAGCGGTGGTTCAGGGGTACCCTAGTCAAAGGGCCAACGCCGTTTCAGGAATTGTGTAGAAAGGGAAGGGAAGGGAAGGAAAGAAAGAAGAAAGAAAAAAACCCGCAATTACATCACGAAGTACTACGATGAAACTCGCAGTAGCGGGTTGAACACCGCGAGGAGGGGGAGGGGAAAGGGAGCCGAAGGGTTGAGATGCTGCAAGCGAGAATACAGGGCGAACACGCTGGAGAGGCACAGCACGAGCAGGAAGGAGCATGAGGATGATGGCCCCCCAAAGTTGGACTTCCTTTCTCATTCATCACCTGCGTCGTCTTCATGCCGTGGCGCAGATGCAACCAAGCCAGTATCCGTAGGAGAAGACGGACGATTGGCAGACGGCTCGATAGCGTGCGATGCCCCTGCCCTCTGACCTGGATCAGCCTGGCTGGCGAGCAAGACATTCTGCTACACATTCATCAAGGATGAGGTGAGTGACTGCACCAAGATGTCGCCTCATTCCTTGCCGCTCTTATCTCGATTGTATCCTGCATTAGGTCGAGGTGGCCGTTTCTGTTATCGCGCCTGTCGAAGTGAGAATGCTGGAACTGGAGATAAGAACGGAACATGGAAGAAAAGAACGCAGGAAAAAGAAACAAAAGGTAAAAAGAAAGAAACAACTATTATCGTTCCCCGAGCCATCGTGTGACTACAACATACAAGCACCCACAAAATGGTCGATTTCCCCTTGCAGCGACAGATGCATCGTCCGGGTAGTTGACCCAGGAGGTGGAGGCTTCTGCCGCCCTTCCAGAAGTCTCAGCGTTGTAACAGCTGTTACAGGGGGGGAGAAGGGCCACAGTTGGGCGAGTTTGGAGCAACAATAGCTGCATCGTAGTGCCCATAGATTCGGGATCTTCTTGCTCTAAGTCTCGGGACGGCAGAGGATCCTGTGGCACATACGTATGCACCATCTTAGTGATTTGAGCACAGGAGCGAATCTACGGTGGCCGTGCTGAGCGGACGGAGCAGCGACCGACCTGGCTCACGGTGAACTTTGTAACTAGACCACGAAGGGTCCTGGGGCGGCGGCATCGAATTTTTTTCCATTACTCTACCGAAGTTCCTGACGATGTTACTGCAGTCCGTCGTCATTCTGTCTCGTCGAGACCCGTAAACAATGAAATCACGTTTGATGGGAGTGGTCCCACCATAGTGCAGGCTTGTTACAGCACAGAGTACAATGTACATACGCTGCGGGTAAATCAAGCTAAAAGATAAAAGAAAAAGAAGAAAAAGGCCAGGCAGTGGGTTCAGAGAGGGCTCGTTACGGCATCATCGACGTGAAAACCGACTTTCCTTGGTACTGTAAATCTAACTTTTCAAGATTTCCTGACGCATACAGAGGCCCCTATCGAGCCCAAAGCAATCGACAAGCGAGTCGAGATCTGCAGAGGGACAATTCCGAACGGGAGACGAAACAGATTGCGATGATCAAGTCGGCCAGGTTTAAAAGGCAGGATGGAGGGTCGGGAAACTTCCCGATCCACTCACACCGACCGTTAAAGACTCGGGCGAGTTTGATGAGATGACCATCCATCCCCATGCTCTTCTCGTTTGCACCGTAATAAGTTAATCGAAGCACGAACACCCAAGTTGCCAGACCAGGTTGGGGGAAAGGAAAAAAAAGACCCACTACGACAAGCGCCGTTTAAACTTGGTTCCTGCGACTTCAGAGGTTGGATGTACGTGCCAGCCGTCTGTACCAGTACTAGCGAGAGGAGTAGCAGTGGCCGGTCGGTATACGTACTGCGTACATCGTCGAAGCTGGAGGTGCGGGCCAGCAGACGGGCCTGTTTCAAGTGGGAAATTAAGATGGGTCTGTGTCTGATCACTATTTGAACGTGCGCTGGTCTAGCATCCCGCCGAGGCTTGGTCGAGCGGATCTATCTAGTGCTTGGGCTACGATTGGCTTCGTTGTTTTCGTGGGTCATCATGACGCGATCCAGGGAATGCTTTCGCAGACTTGCCAGAAGAGTTTTTTTATATCAAGCTTGTCAAGTCCCCGTCCTCCAAGTTGAAGAGGAGGAGAGGGAGAGAGGAAGAGAAGAAAGGAAGGGAGACGAGCAAGGCAAAAGACGGTGCACCGTGTCGAACGTGTCTAATCTGTTTGTTTGTTTGTCTATCTACAGTATCTACATAGTGTAGAGCCAACCATGAAAGTGGGCATCGAATCGAGTGAATGAACAGGCGGTTTGTCGCGTGGCGCCCAGCTACTGGACCTACCAGGCTTACTATGCAGCACATTACAAGGTGTTGTCGACCAGCGCTCGCATATCACGTACAGTAGATTAATACGATCATCACCGCAGCAATGAAGGAACTCTACAGTACGGAGCACGTACATCCAACGTCGCAATGTCCTGTATTACAGCCTGCAGTAGTGCGCCGAAGTGGGGCTAGACCGATGCTATATTCGTCGCTCTGGACGGTTGCGACCTTGCTTGCGGGTGCATCAGGTGATGGGAGACGGTGAAATGGCGAGTCATGTTGCCTGCCGTTTGGCAGAGACAATAAGAGCGGACAGGGCTGGGCCTTTTTAGGTTGATGATCACTGATTCGACGATGTGAAAGCGGGCACTTGCCCCGGAGGGGGGGGAAGGTGCATAGCAAGGGCGCGACTTCCTCGACCAATCGTGCCTATCTTAGCGAGTTTAAAAGCAACGTTTTAGTGGGAATGTCGACGACGACCAACTTCAGTGTGAGACAGTGAGTCTTTGTTTATCTACAGTAGACCTCCTCAGCCTTCCTCAGCCCCATCTCAACTTCGACATCTACAAGGATCTGCCAGGCGTGTCATGGTAACTCGCCCATGTTCTTCTGGTCAGGTCCAAGCGAAATGTGGCATATGTAGGGCCTCGTTTTGCTTTTTCCTTGTTAACTTTCTACCCTTATCTCTCTCGAATAAGCATTCAGCTCGTCCTCCGAAACTCCTCAAGGCCCCCCGCCACTGGATGGCCAGGTTTCATTGCAGATGTGCAAAACAAAAACAAAAACAAAAAAGCAGCCATCTCTCTTCATTCGTCCACTCATAGAGTTGATTTCGTCCCGTGCCGACTCCTGAGACAAGATGACACAATGCACGCGAAACAGGACGAACGAGCGGAGTAGTATTGGGCGCCCCTATTACTCTACATGGCATCAACGCCGTGGAGGAATGCGTCAAGGTCTACGACGAGAGTTTGTAGATCTTGCGCGAACGTGATGGATTGACCAACAAGACCGAGAGAGAGAAAACGAGTGTCGCAAACCGCATCAGGTGTAAGTTAAGTTACATTTGCCAGAATCTAGACTTGGTCTATGCTACATGATGGCGTTTTCTCTCGATGATCTACATTGCTCACTAGCAGGGTGCATCAACTCCCGCGTTTATTAGACAGAGGCCAAAGCTCGGTGGAACATGATAGTCAAGGCGGTCAGGCTATCCCGCCGTCCCTGATCCCTGAAACTCGCCAACTCGGCCCCGGCTGGTCCGTCGAAACAAGTTACCAACTCCGAGCTCTCCGGACAAGCTGTCCAAGTCTGCTGGTGGGAGCTGCGAGTTGTGAGACCTGCAGCACTCTATCTCTTACATCCGGAATTGTTTCATGACGATGGTGCAAACGACCCGAGCTATCTACTTCGTACGTAACTAGCACTTTGTACTGTTAGCTTCTTTGCCAGCTCTACGGAGACAAGATACGTTCTCTCTCGAGCACGCCTAGCAAAGCATAGCAATTTACGCGGGCCTACACAGCCTCAACCAGCCCGTCAACGCAGCCCCGAATCTAGCATGGCATCGAATCCTGTTCAATCCTTCCTTTCCCGAACTTTCCTGCAACCCTAGTCTTATCCAGAGACGATCAGGCTCCCAGCATGAACCCTAACGGCCCTCCGGATCCCATCCGCCGTTTCCTTCGTCCCAACAAACGGCTTAGACAAGTCTGTGCTCTCCTCTCTGCTACGTAAAACACGCGGCATTGTCCAGAACGACTAAGCGTGAACCTTCTTCAGCGCGTTGAAATTTGAATCACGCACTTGACATTGACAGTTGAAGCCCAGAACACACACTAACGTTAGTACCCAACTTCCATGTCCAAGTCCTGCCTGGCTGGACGCTTGAGATGTCAAGCAAACCTGTCGGATTACAGCCTGCCAACTCCCCTTACGCGTTGTCGTTGAATCGTCCATGGACTCTCTCTTACAGCATGAGATCAACCACTATGTGGCAACCGAGAAACCCTCACCGTGGTAGTCAAAGCCAAACTATTCGTCACGCGACAGACGGCACATGTGACTGACTCTCCTAAATCGGTGCTTGCATCTCGCATGAGGAGTAACCACGCCTCACAGGAGTCTGATTCACGGATATTAGGAGTGTGCTTTTCTCGGGGTTCGTGTGTGTGCAATGCAGATTCCCTCGTGTTACGCTCGATCTAATTGTTTGCTTGCCTTCCGCTCCAACATGTCAACTATATACATCCTTGCCCGCGCCGCCTAACCTCATGAAGCAGAGTAAACCAACAGGATATTCGTGAACGGGAGATTTACCCAAAGTAGGTTCTGGGAGCGTCTAGGCCGGACCGGATACGCTCCCTCGTATGGCCAAGTCAGGCCATTCATTAGCCTACGTACAAGCCGATCGTTGGACCTGCGTTGGTTGCACTTGACCTAACGGGTACTCCAACATATCTTGCAAACCCTGTTTGCTTCGCTGCTTTGCTTAAAATGCACCACTACTATGGATCCCATTCCAATCACATACGATTGATCACCAAGAGCCTTGCAATGCCACTCATCCACAGGAAGATACCTGTATGACTTCAGCCAGCCACAAACGCGCTGGGCCCCTAAAAGTCTTTCCTTTCGGTCTGTTGCATGAGCAGCTATTGTTTCGTGTGTTCTGGAAGGAATCCGTCGTCGTGAAACATGATATTCCAGACCCTCGATGCTTGTCTGTTCCTGAATCCTTGACGCTTTCAATTTTCAAGTCTCGTCATGTTTGGTTGATAAGCTCTGCCTCTTCACAGGTCCTGCGATATAACTTTTGAATCAAGCATGATTTAAAGGATATGTCTGGGGTAGCAGTTGAACCACGCTTATTTATGATCAACGTGATTTCAGCTGACCAGCATTAAGAACTTTGAATGACTTGGCCATAGGTTTCGGTTCTTGATATAATACCGGTGGGAGCAATAAACAATTGTTTGTATTCACGTCGGGTATCAACGCCAGGCTTAATCCGCAGCCACTATCAACGAAGCCCAAAATGCTAAACCACATATAATGACAAGAGGAAAGTAACAATCCCGTCATCTCTCAATATCAGACTCCGACAATAACAGATGTCTTGGAAAAAACACTCTTGCTTTGAACCTTGAATCACATGTTCCGTTTACTTGCTCAGTACGCCTGCGTAGGATCAAAGTTCGCGAATCCCATCTGCTGATCCCCGCTCATGGTCGGGGCAAGACATGACCCGTCTTGTAAGGAACTTGACAGTGCCACCGACGGATACCCGCTGTCGAATGGCTCCTTCAGGTACGTTGCGTCTGTCATATCGGAATCACACATGTCGACATCCTGAGAGGACATCCTCCGGGCCAAAGATTGTAAGCTTCTTAGATCGTCCGCGATTATACCGCAAGTAGCTTGCCCCATCATGTCCAGCTGCCGTGACTGTCTCGCACCATACATCTGCGCCTCTGGCACTTGCTGAAATGTATAATGCTGTTGCTGCTGCTGCTGTATCGTACTTTGTGCCGTCATGTTACCCGTTGAGACAGTGTGCCTAGGCGGACGTGCAGACCGCCCAGACCTAACGGGGCCCGGCCGTTGCACATAGACCTTTCTTTGCGAAGCCATATACGATGCAAGATTCGGGTTCGGCGTGCCGCGGGATATGTGAAACTGAAAATCGGTCATGTCGCAGGTCGGGGTGGGACCGGACGGTGGAAGTGGAGGCGCGCGGGATTTGTGTCCCGGAATCCTTTGACGGCACTCGTCCTTGAGCGGGGTGATGAAGTCTTCGCGATACTTTCGAAGAGAGGAAGGTTCCGTACCAAGAGCAATGGCGTATTGGACGAGAAGTTGCAAGTCCCCGAGATGTCGCGTTTCGAGACGTTTCCTGAGGATGACGCTTGACTGAGGATGCCACATGAGTCGACTCCTATCCTCCTCACGCCAGGAGGTATTGGCCCATGCTCCAGTCAAGCCTGATTGTTTAAGCAAGTTACGCATCCTCGCCGAGTACGACCATTCCCCGCTGTTTGTCCCTTCGTCAAAGTGCTTTACCACGTGGGCGACGAACTCCTTGAACGTAGTATCGGCATCGTCATCACTTGATGCTTCGAATAGCGTTGGACAGTTGTCGAAGCCGCAGGCGAAAATAGTCTGATTACAGAGATTGACCTTGGCTTCGTCGAGTACCATGCGTGACCCACCATGAACTTGTTTAAGGTGCGATTTGTAGGCTGTCTGCCAGTCAAATACCATCTGACAACCACGATGACGACAGAACCACTGGGCATTCATGTTGTGAAAGTCCTCAATATGTCGTTTCAGATCGTTTTTCCGGGTACACGTCTTTTGAATATCTTCCTCGCGGCAGAAACCGCATGTGAACGAACCCTTCGGCTTCGATGTTGTCGTTGGGCTCAGTCCGGAGTCGCCAGATGACGTTGTCGATTGATGGGCATTGTCATCTACCTGGATCGACTGCCTTCTCTTAACCGCTGGACCAGAAGTCGAAGAGCTCTTGGATTTGCGACCGAGTAGCTTGGAGGTACGCGCCGAGACGTTTGAGATAATGCTGCCTGTGACGGAGGAGTTGTCGGAGGAAAATGTTCGGATACTGGCAGCGTCGAACATACTGGGTGCTTCTTCGGATTTGACTGAGGCATAGGTGCCTGATGATACGACAGAAGCGTTGTCTTGAACTATGTGCGTGGCGAGAGTGAGCATAACTGGGCGAAAACTACTAGTATATTGAGAGATGCTTCGCCGAAATATCCCCAATCGCATGAACTCATCGTTGCTAAGCTAAGGTGAGAAGAAGATACTCACAGGAAGCGGCAGTAGGCGAAGACTCCTCTTCGATAAGTTGTACGATGCCGTCGCGACCATATCGCTTCATGAGATGGCGCAGAAGCTGCCGATCAAGAGAGTCATCTTGATGTGACATGGAGGAGTGTTGTGAAGCGGCGTCAGCTTCGAGCCAAGGGTCTCCAGGCATCCTGACGACGGTGCGCCCAAGCAAATATGGGGCCTCTTGCCTGGCCGGATGGCCAGAATGATATAGACAGGTCGGGGTCAAAAGGAGTAGCTGAGAGCAATAGAGAGAGGAAGAGAGCCGTGTCGTCGAGATACCGCGTGATTACGGGTGGAAGAAGTATGCTGGGATAATGCCAAGAGACAGTGCTGATGTTGGACGGGAGGCGATTTGTCAACGAGTAGAGGAATAGCAGGTTTCAAAGCGTATGAAAGCCACCGAGAGGGGAACAGTGATGGTAAGCTTATTTACGGCGGGTATGTCCGAACCAAGAAGAAAGGAGGCATAAGAGTTGAAGGTGCAAAGAGAAAGAGGGTGTGCGAAGGGCTGTGAAGGTGGTGAGGGTAGAAAGTGTGAGGGAGCCGGACATTATCGATTGGGCCCTCGAGAGACAGGGCGGGGGCAGGGGTTGAGATAGCGGTCCAGGCGTGCATGGCTTAGAGAGGCTTAGTAGCTAAGACGGGGAGATAGCGGGATAAGGCGCAAGAGGTCGCTATAAAGTCTGGGGTAATAGATACGATACACAGGATGTGTTCCTGAAATGTGGTTGGATAAGAGGTTACGGATCAAGCATAACGTTGCAGTCTACTTACCAAAGTAATATAAACGACTTTATTGGGGAATTACCAATATCCGGTGCTGGGGTTTAATCTGCCTAGCAGACATGATGAGATAGGCTTTTATCTACGCGAGGTGTAAGGTCGAGATTCGGGTCGACCTTGACGAAAGACGTGGGAAATCCCGAACTCCCCTCCGAAGCTTGTGTGGCCGCCACAACGTCACCAGTCCAGCACGTTTACTGCGGTTCTTACTGCCCTTATCACAACGAAAGTCGCCAAATGATAAAGGCACGCAACCAGGCACGGGATAAGCTGATCGCCTAAACCACCGCCCACTTTTCCCTCGGACGTGGCACGAGAGCGGAAGCTTGAAAGTGCCCCCCTGTTTAGACTGCAGATTTAGTGGACTCTACCCACTGAAGGCCCAAAGCTCGCACTCCCAGTCCGGGGTTTTCTCCACGAGCAGGGGGGTGAATAAACCCAGCGCGGAGAACGTGGAGAATGAGATGGTGAGCTCTCGAAGGGGGGATCTGCAATACTCGGGTATCTCACGGATCTTTATTTCCAAGATCTGTCTACAGTACCTTTCGTAGTTCCTATTACTCAATCTGGTTTGTCTGCCATGCAGGTAGAAAGGTTTAGCTAGAGGAGGTAGACCGTTCAAGCCGTTGATGTATGTTGATGATATACTTTTTCCACTGATGTGACGAGGTAGGTGTCACGGCTTAGTTTAGGCCATTGGAAATTCAAATACGCGAGCATTTGAAGTAAAAGTTATCAGACTCAGTCCGTCAGTGATGACATAGTATCTTAGATTGTGTTTGTCTCGATATACAGCAGCACCATGCACCACAACTTTGGTAGCACACTCCAGTCGCTGCCAAGGCGTTTCGTCAACTCTATCAACTGCCGATGGACTACTTTCAAACGAGTTCCTGGTGGCTTACCGTTGTACCGTCGCTGATCAGGACACATCCCTCACTCCGTTATCCGGGGAGAGTAGCAATTCTATCCTAGGGACCTAGTGCAAGCCAGGCTGAGGTCGGGGTCGGGGTCGGGGTCGGAGACTGTAGTCGAGGCTCTGCAGCTTCAAAGACTGTCTCGATGACCTCGGTGACATCACAACAATGATGGTGGATGAAATAATGACGGGCAATGAGCAATGGCCGTTTTGAAGAAGAGGAAGGAGGAGGAGGATGATCTTACTGGCAGTTTGCATCTTGGCAGATCTACCCTATCGCAGTCATCACGTCAATAATGCCAACACACAAGAATCCGTCAAAACGCCTCTCCTAATTGAGATTGGTTCATGGTTCAGTTTACTGTAAAAATATTAGAATAGATAATCATAAAAAATCTCAAAAATCAATTATTCGAGAATTATGTCTGCAAGCCAAGCTATTGTTACAAACAGGGCTGCAATCATGGCAAAAAGCAACTTCTGTCGCAGGCTGCCCCCCATCCAATAGTTGCGTTGCGTTGTCTACCCCATCACGTAAACGCCATCGTGTGTCGATAAGGTGTTGGAGATAACGCCTAAGGCACAAGTCCGGTGCGCCACGTGCAGCCTTACGACCATTAATCCGCGCATCTTTCTCTCTCAAGGCGAAGCAGCCGCAAGCAACATACTTTGTACATTATTGGGGTGTCTCAGCACTATTCTCACATTTCCCTTCCTAGCCTTCTACATTTCTTGGCTGAGAAGCGAATGATGTCAACTTTCGTCGGCACGTAGCCTTATCATTTATTGCCGATATGTATTTGTCAATAAACAGTGTGCTATTATCTCTCATCGCGATATGCTGATTGGCGCAAGTTTAAAACTCCAAGATTTCTGGCATCGTTATTGCTGTGATTTCTGATAGGCGAAGTGAACAAGCTGGCAACAACCACTAGCGAACAGACCCCCCTGGAGACATGTGCTGCCATGGATCGTCTCTGGGAACCGTTGAAAATGAGCAGCGAGATAAGTGATTGCCACCACCATATGCTTGGCAGCCGTAGCGGGTCTTGCCGGCCCTAATACGTTATCTCGCAGATTCAACTTGCTGCGGTCTGTGATATCTTAGGAGTAGTTTCGAGAAAGTCCTCTCAAGAGAGACTTGATCACTTGCTGGATCCAGATATCGAGCGCGCTTATAGTACGTTGGTGTCCAGGGTATGATGAGTACATCCTGTAGCGCTGAAAGCCGTGTAAATACTACTGTGCTTGGACTCTCAATACGATGCTAATCGTTTGATGATGCATGGAGGACGACGCTTAGAGCATGACGCACAATGTGCGAGTGATGTACATTTTCACCACACTCTCGTCAATGCATTCATCCGCCTCAGCCTTATTCCTTCTTGATGCCTCCATCGATGTAGTATACCGCACTTCCCGTCGCCGGCCTGCTCACAACAACAGCACCCTCCTTCTGCTCCTCTGACAAATCCAGTTTGGAAAAATACTCCCTCTCGAGCGCCTCCTTTACATCCGCAACCTTGTTCGCGGGCACCAGGTGTACGCTGCATCCACCCCAGCCCGCACCAGTAACTCTAGCACCATAGGCGCCCGCCCGTCGTGAGATTGAGACGATCTGATCCAGCTCCGGACAGCTGCACTCGTATAGATCACGACACGAGTCTTGCGTCTGATTGAGTAAGTCTCCGAGCTGCTTGTTGAAGGGTGTAGTGTCGGATGCGCCGCTGTGGATGGGCTGCTCGAGCAGTGAGAGGAACTTGAGAACCCGTAGGGCTTCTTCAAAGACGTGTAAGGCACGCTGGCGAAGCTTAAAGCGCTCGGCGCGGACGGGGAGACGAGACATGAATCGCTTCTCGAGGTCAGCGACGGTGATGTTGAGGACCTTGGCGACCTCTTCGCGCGTGTAGCCTTCTTCCTGTGTGAGCTTCTCCTTGGTGATCTTGATGAGCTTCTCGAGCTCCTCCTCCTTCGTCACCGTCCTAGCGGCCGCGTAGTCCGAGGCACCCTGATGGTAGAAGAAGGTCTCATGGAAGCCGTTGAGACTGATGCCTAAGGGTCCGGCATCCTGGGGAAGCTCGACACCTGGAGGGTTGAGGATGGCGTTGAGGTAGGCGGCCGCGATGCTGCACTCTACGACACGGAGGTTGTAGTGAATGGGCCCAGTCAATTGCTTGTTGGATGTGACGAAGGACTGGACGATAACGAAGCACAGCTCTGGGTTGGTAGGGGGGAACTTGACAGGTCGAGCGGCGAGCCCGGGGCTGAAGGTGACATACAGGGCGGCCCCTTGCTCCGAGAAGACGGAGGCGGCTTGGTCCATACTGTAAAAGTTAGTCGGAATTAATTCAACATCTTGTTTACTTGAGAACAGGAAGGCTGCATACCCGCCTGAGTTGACGCCCACAGCTCTCTCACTGACAATAGCCAGCTCCGTGAGCTCCTTCTTGTCCACCGTCTTCTCGCCATTCGCAATCATGATAGCCAGCGAACTCGTGCTCACCACCGCAGCACTAGAGCTCAAACCGCCTCCGACAGGGACAGTTCCGTCGACAAGAATCTCCATATCGCAAGGTCGGAAATCATCCCCATGCTTCTTGCGCAACAGCTCCAAGACACCGCGGAGTCCGCTCTTGAAGTAATTCGTCCACTCAAACTGAGTCGCATCGACTTCCACATTCTCGCCAAACGGAACCTCGAATTCCTTGGAGGGAAACTTGTCGTCAAGGACATTCGCGATGCGGATGCGGAACGACTTCGCGTCAGGCTTGGCCGGCGTGGAGGCGACTGCAAGGAGGACGTCGGCTGTGATGGCGGCGGGAAGGACTCCGTAGAGAGAGTAGTCGATGTGCTCGCCGATGATGTTGACACGGCCGGGGGAGCGGGCCACGAAGGAAGCTGGGCGGCCGTAGCGGCTTTCAAACTTGCTGACGAGGTTGTTCCACCGGGGAGCTTCAGTCGCGAGAGCCGGGGAAGGGTAGATGTCCGCCAAGGCGTTGGCCACAGGAACGGGACCGGACATTTTGAATGATGATTCAACTAGCTGTTCCTTTCCTTGAGCTAACAATCTCTCGATTGCTGTAGTGCAGTGATCGTGGTGTTATGGAAAGCTATGAAGTAAGTAGTCTCTCGGTGACTGCCCCGCTATTGCCCCTCGCGATCGTCAGATGCTCTGGTGGTTGCAATGGGTGGCGCAATGTAGTGATATATAGCAAGTATATCCGTTCACGACTTTAACTTATGATGAAAATAGAATGCGCAAGATGATGTGAGCTTGTCGGATGTGAAACAAGAGCGTCTTTCTCCCCTCCAAATACTCATCAAATACTCTTTCATAGGATCCATCGTGGGGAGACGATTACGTATGAAGCTCCCCCCAACCCCGGACTTCCTAAACTCTGGCTAAATCCTAACACCCCACAAATCGGCACAATAACCGGCGAAATTCACCCACGAAATCCGATGGAAACAGGTTCATCAGTGGCGCGCTCTCCAACTTCCCCTCGGTCGTTTTGCGGAGGTGAGGAGATGACCTGGGTTTTGTATAAGCCAACGGACTGGTATAGCCGGGGTTGTGGTGGAGATGTGTCTTGTTCCCGTGAAGTTGGTGGCTCGATGAACAAGGTGATGTCAAAGGTTCTTGAGGTCTCATGGGCATTTGTGAGGTGATGATGGAGGGGAACTATTGCTTGAGGGACTTGTCGAGTGACGGAGTTACCATGGTCACCAACAGAATGGACAAGTGTGCTGGAAGCCAAGCCTGAAGACCTGTACCCCTCGATGCCGTCGGATTCCAACATCATATCATGAGAGTAAGGCAGTTTATTTGCCTATACCCGTTGAGATGTAACCATACGCCCTCGATAAAGAACATCATTTTATAACTCTATGCCATCTGGCATCTATATCGGTGTCCGTCCGTATTGAAGCTATCATGTGTTTGCTTACCTTAGGATGTAAAGCCGTCGGCCAGCCGTCGGCCAGCCGTCGCCAGTTGACGGCGTGTGTAGTGAGACTGCACTTCCAGTGAATGCGAGCTCATCTGAGATCTCATCCTCATCATTCAAACTTTCCCTCTGTTGATAATTTCTAGGGAGATTGTCTCAACTAATTCAACATCAAACTGTCAGAGCTCACGATTAAATGATCACCAGTATGTCAATCTCTATGGGCGGTCTAGTTCGCGACATTCAGCCAAGAACTCTGTATATCACACTCTCCCTTTTAGCGCCAGCTCGCAGTGCTATTCCATACATGGCATCTTTCTGTACACAAACCATCAACTTGTTCAACGAGAACACATGTGAGGATCGTTCTGGCTGCGAGCAAGAAGTCTTTGGATGGGGACTTTACTGGCATCGCGATCTTCAAGACGGAACATGGTACACCCTTCAGCACAAGGGAAATGACGACATTGCCGCCGAAATATTATCTAGCACACCACCATGTCCGTTTGTTCTTCAGCGTCGGGACATCTCACGATCACCACGTCTCTACAAAGAGGTCGTCGGCCTCATCCGCCTCATCCAAGCTCCCTCTTCCATAGCAGCCGACTTGACTGGCTACCTTGACTGGCTCACAGCAGAGATGGTCCGCTGCGGGCCCCGGACCACGTTTCTATGGGCAGCATCAACCTACCTGCGAACCAGAAAGCACGTCGCCAAGGTAGCGGGTAAAATTGACAATGGGATCGAAGACTTCAGCGCGGGAGCGTTGCAGTGTGAGGGCTTGACGTTTGCGTATGAAGAGGAATGCCACGCTTTGGGAGGCCAGCTGCCAAGGCCAATCATAGCATCTGGACTTGGGCTTGAGTGGGATATGTCGGAGAAGAAGGCGTGAGGATAGTCAGGCTTTGGTGAAAGGTTATGAGTTTAGGAAAGAAAGCTTCGAGAGTGGGTGAGTGATTATGAAGGCATTGCCGTGGAAGCTTACCTGTTGAGACGATGTGGTTGAGCCTATTGTACCAGCACCCAGTCCGAATATAATGTGCGTGAGCAAGTAATGAAAGCACATACGACCATACCCACTGGAGAACTCGGGATCCCGTCCGCTCTCCCATAGATAAGCCAGTGAGGGGCGGATTAGTAGTTGGGTCGGTGACGACCAGCGAATCCCCGCTGTTGTATGTTTTGTCTTTTTGGCCATCTTACCGAGGTCGAAGATATGAAGTTCATTTTTGGCAATCTAATGCTGAGTCGCTATTCTTTAAGCGCGTTGCTATTTTTACGGTGCACGTGCTGGCGTGCTCATGCATTTCAGTAACAGGGACTCTTGTACTCTGGGTTAGGGACTCATATCCTTGCCAACTTGTAACCGACATCACCAACAAGACCCATGCGTGTCATCTTCCCCTCTCCAATCCCCCCGCCATGCTATCCTGGATATTTAGGCGCCCGTTTCCAGAGCGTCTATTTCGGCGTTCGGACGTGACCTTTCCTGGAGAATACTCCTCACTACGTTCCACCAAGCGCGCGCGTCAACGATCCGGGCAATTGCAATGCAGTTAGCCGCCATGCCTGAAGCTGGTTGCTTGTTTTGGCCTATGAAATCGCAATGAAGTAGTGGGAACAGGTTTCACATCTTGTGTTGAGAGCCAGTGGCATACCTGTTCAGGGAAGACCATGTAGAAACTCGACAGATGATGAGATTGCACAGCCAGTTTTCATGGCCCCCAACCGGGCCAATGCGACAGATGATGAGTCCATGGCTAGGCAGAATCTCTGGGAGAGAAGACCATCATGGGGAAGGTTAAAAGCGCATCGTCTCGCTGCTAAGATGGTCCAGCATTGAGTGTTTATAATCCCATCTTTCATCCGAAACGCAGCAAATACACCCTTTAATCATGGCCGATATACTCAGCACTGCAGCCGCATCGGCTCAAGTTATTGAGCAAAGCATCAAACTCGTCAAGCTCGGCATGGAGATCTACGACATGATTCAGCATGGCCCAGAAAAGCTCCAGAAGAGGCTAAATGGCATCAAAGCAATGACCGACGTGGCAGCAAGTATCCAGGTATCTCCTCCTCTACAAACCGACGAAGAGATTAAGAAGACCATTCTTGAATGTATCCAAGTGTGCAGCAAGATCCGGGAAGAATCTGCCAAAACATCGTTTGTGGAAACGGACCGTCTGGGACGCAGGACGCGGAAGGCTATATCGAGCTTAGCGAAAGAGAGCCAGATTCTTGAGTTGCTCGATGAGCTTGAGCGTTGGAAGGGCACGCTCAGTATACAAGTTAGCGTTGTCGGAACGTGAGTTTGATTCGAACACGGATGGTGCTGAAGCTGACGAGGCATAGAAATACAACCGCGGCCTCAAACAGAAAGGTTCTTGATAACGTTGTTCGTACCAACGCTGCCATTAGTTCTTCCGTCAGGCCTGGAACCGACGAAGAACGATGTCTCAGTGCTTTGTTTATCACAAACCCAGTGAGCGATCGGGAGAGCATCACGACCACCAAAGGACACCGTACTCCTGGAACGTGTGAATGGGTTGCGCTTACAAAGGAGTACCAGGCGTGGGAAAAGCAAACGTCTAGTCTCCTTTGGATCTCTGGACCGCCGGGCAAAGGCAAGACCTTCATCTCCGTTTATCTCTCCGAAATGCTCGAGGCTTCGGCACGCAGATCCAACGCTACCGTCATCTATTTCTTTTGCGACGACAAGCTGGACACCCGGAACAGCGCGGTGAACATCCTTCGCGGATTGATGTACCAGCTTGTTCGGCAGCACAGCCGTCTCGTGTCGCTGCTGCTTCCTCAGTGGAAAATCCAGCAAAGTGAGCTCTTTGGTGAGAATTCATTCGAGACCCTCTGGCGGATATTTCAGGATATGATCACGGCACTGGAGGGGCGTCCCATTCATTGCATCCTGGATGCCCTCGATGAATGTCACAATGACTCGTTGTTACCACTCCTGCGCAAACTCCAGGCCTTGTTCAACCCCGATGAGCCTGCTGTTTCTGGATTGAAGGTCATTCTTCTCAGCAGACGACACCCGATCTGTCTTCCTGAATCGTTGTCGACATTTCCGCATATTCAGCTAGATGGCGCACGTCGCGACATTGAGTTGTACATCGCCCATCGCGTCTCCAACTTGACAGCTACCAAGTCTCTTGGGTCAACTCTTGCGAAACACATCGAAAGAGTCTTTCGCGAGCGGTCTGAAGGCACCTTCCTGTGGGTTAGCTTCATGGCGCAGGATCTCGAATCAAAGACCGAAGGCGAGATTGAGGCGTCACTTCGACAGCTACCTCAGGGTTTGAACGAAGTTTATGAACGCATTGTTTCGCAGATAAGCCCCCAGTCAAGGGCTTCGGTTTATGCGATGCTGCGCTGGATAGCTTTGGCTGGAAGACCACTGACAGTCCCTGAGATTTGTGAAGCCATCTCGATTGAGTCCACGCCCAATGTTAGTCGGAATCGGTTGTGCCACAGCTATGTGAGGTCGTGTGGTCACTTACTCAACGTTACGACAAATCATGCCTCGCAACCCACGATCAACCTCGTTCATCAGAGTGCAAAGGATTTCCTCCTATCCAAACCGACTGGTTCAGGCTCATCGGATTGTCGTTTCAACAAAGCCGATGGACACAAGTACATCACCATTCGCCTGTTCGAATACCTCCGTAATGGTTGTTTGCGAGTCGCAAAGAACAAAAGGGAATCCGCCTACCCGCTTTCAGCATACGCCATGAAGTTCTGGCATTTCCACCTTCGTGGAGTATCGGATGAGGGTTTACAAGAACTCCTCCGTTCTCAGGAATTTCTCTGCAAGAAGTCCGAAGTTAGAGATCTTTGGGCTGTGGAATTCTACAAAGTCGGACCTGAACTCATGAAATCCAACATAGCCGAGGGCGGGAGTCGTCAAAGCCCATTACTTCAAATTGCGTGTGATTTAGGTCTTTACTCGCTCGCAAAATACTTGCTGAGTGAGAAGAAGCTACTTTCGCAGCTTAGTCTCAGCACAGAAGTGAACAAGACCTCTGCTTACTTGCCTCTTACACCACTACGTCTCGCAGTTAAATCAAAAGATAAGGACCTGGTCAAACTGTTGCTGAAGTCAGGTGCCGATCCACGCATTGGTAACTACGCAGGATGCACGCCGCTCCACGATTCGCTATGTCATCATGACTTGTCCCTATTCAACGAGATTGCTGCCACGAAATGGGGTCAACAGGTCATTCAAAAGGATTTGTCCCGTCGCTCGAGGATAGATCAGACCCCCAACTTGATACATTTGGCCGCTGAAAGTGGTAACGAAGCGGCAATTAATGACTTGATTGGCAAGTACAAGTTTGACGTCGAAATGCGAGATGACTTTAATCGCACTGCTCTTTACTCGGCAGTCTCTGCTGGTCATTTGCGTCTTACGCGCACGCTTGTACAACGTTGGGGAGCAAAAATCGACTCGCCGTTGTTGCTTCTCAAAGCAGCAAGCTACCAAGGTTCTTCAGCTCACAAGTTTCTCTCCGTACTTGTACGTGAGTTGGGTGTTGACATAAACGCCAGCGAGAACGACGGCAACACATTTGTGCACCTAGAGCTGCAGAGCAGGCCTCGGGTTCCAATCATCAAATCGTGCTTGTCTCTAGGTGCTGACTTACGACGACGCAATCGCGCAGACGATACACCCGTACAAGCATGGTTCAAGAATGGGAAGTATGTGACCGATCCGAGAACCCCTGGTTTACTCTCGCTCGTCTTACAGAACGATCGAGCATCAATCCACGAGCGAGATGCAAATGGGCAAACCTTACTTCATCACTTCGCTTCGTCCATGTTCTCCATCTTTGACGATGATGCTTCTATCATCAACGTGCTCAAGCAATTGCTGAAGTATGGGGCCGATCCGGGAATCAAAGACAACACGGGTAGAACTGCGCATGATATTGTTCTGTCGAAACTCCGTGCGCCACCTAAAGACACCAAGCTCCGCATGATCCCTGATTTGTTTACGGAAAGAATTGGCACTGCTGAGAAATCTGGCGAGCTACTCAAGTCTTGCTTAAACCGAACTATTGTCTAGGAGTAGGGGGGTTCTTTTTGATACTTCACTCTACATTGGTTGAAGATATGTGAAGCCATTTTGGCGCACGCAGCTTTTGTATTCACTTGTTATCATGGTTAACTCAATCTTGTCTGCTTTTAAGACTGTCTACGACAGAGTGTGTTGAGTTGAATTCATTCACCTGACTGTTGAACTCTGTCGTATTAAAGCCATAAGTCATTAGTTTCAACTCATCTCGGCCTGCCCCTGAATCAAACCAAATGAGTGACTGTGTGCAAGATTGCTGGTGCGGGCTTTTTCGCCCAGAGGGATTGGCATGTAACAGACCAACTATGCATGTTAGCAGCGTGTAAACACATCCGCAGGCTCGTCAGCAGCCAGTTCATGCATGTCGAAGTACCCCTGGACCTATCAGCACACCTTCAGCGCCTCTCTTCAACGCATGCATGTATCAACGACGTAGCCCCCTTCGACCTTGTCCTGTTTGCAGTTCCAATGGAGGCAGAGCGTGATAACCTTCCCTGATTGAATCCCTGACTCGCCTCCACGGCCTTAGAACATAAGCCTCCAGGTTATCCGGCCACTGTTCCTGTACCCGGATCGTTAAACGTTCACTAGTCTCCATTATCTGGTCTGCCAATTGTCTGCCGATCTGGTTGGTAATGTCCGAAGCGGTGACGACCCTGTCCGAGATGGTGGTGTAAGTGGCAGCAATAACTTCGCCTGCGCCATAGAGCTGCTGGCCGCCTAACAGGCCTTGAAGCGCCTCACGTACTCGGGTGGCTGTAGGGTGGAGGTCATCGTATGTATAGTTCTCTTGCACTCGAGGACCCCAAGGGATAACGTAATCAAGGGGGCCGATGAAGGACGCATCGTTGTTGTTCCTGTTGTTACCGTTTATGATAGTGACCATATCTTCATCATCAAATGCGAAGTAATCGACAGCGGGTGGACTATCAGTGTCGTGAATGCTAAGGGGGGATGATGTCCTTGTGTCGCGATGCTCAGCTGTCGGGTCTTGATCAGCTAAGCCAGTAACTTCCGAATCTTCATCGTGTGCTGGGTAACGGTGATGAGGATGGGGATCACTGCGTAAGTTCAAATGGCAATCAGTGTCATTGTGTCGGGCGAATCTTAGAGACGATGTTAGGATGCTTGGTTGAAACTCAGACCATGCATTGATGCCATCATCCTCAGAACATGATGAGCGCCCTTTATCCAGAGAGTGCTGGCCGTCACCTGCTTGATCAATCATCGTTTTGACAAAGCCGTCGTGGAAGTCTCCTTCCTCCGACAAAGAATTTCCTAGATATAAGGTAGAAGATAATAATGAAAGCCTACCCAGAAAAGGATAAGGGCGGGATGTCTCGGAAGATGCAGGTGGTTTGATGCAACTTGTTGATGCTGGGACTGAGAATGAGAGCGAGTAAAGAAACGAAGAATGAAGGAGCAAGACGCAACTTGGTATAAGGAAATGACTGTCGGTGCCCCTTCTGCCTTTCTCCATGAATTCGTACTTTCAAGGTGCATTAAGTTTTTCCATTGCTGCCTTCGGTCCTAAAGGTATCGTGACCGATTGGGTGAGAAGTAGCCTGTAACTTTTCCTTACTGTATAGTAGTACTTACTAGTAGTACTTTGCTCACCATCAAGTGTATTCGTCACTCGTCCTTGCTGCTCATCCTCGTCAAACATTCCAAACTTGCCTCAATCAATATGCCCATGTAGTGAAAGCTTAGCTTAGGACACCGTCATCCCCTTTATCTCTCAAGAGATCATATATCCGTTCGAAGAGATTATTCCTAGCACAGCAGCAATAGTTTCACAATCCCAAGCAGTTCCTGGTCAGGCGGCAATGATGGGGGAGAATCTCGGACTGTCCTTTACCGACTACCTGAAACAACATGGTTTCGAAGGTGCTTGGCCTTGCAACTATGCAAGCCCGGAAGAGAGTTACGGACGAATCGTCTCTCTGCTAGCCGACAAAGATCGAGTTTTGAAGCAGGCAGAGGAATTTGTCGTTGAACAGAGGACGAATTTGTTGGAACAGCGCCGGCGTTGGAACCCTCACAGCTCCCAGAGAACTTTGGACGCTTTGAAGAGCATTGAAGATGCCGCCCTCCGTGTTGAGAAAAGCTGGTCGACAAAAAAGGGCCCGGAGCTGAGCTTTATGGCACTAAAACGACACAGAGTCGACGACAGATCTGGCAGCGATCCTCTCCTAAACAAACTGGTGTCTGTTTCTTGTCCTGGAAGAGTCGAACGAGCAACGATTTGTGTCTTTAAACGCCTGGGCCGGACCAGATATTACCTGGGACACCAGGCAGGCGATTTTATCTTCCAGTTCAAGGGCCCAATGCCCATTCAAGGCGTTGTTGAATACAACGGTCGATCCCCCAACATGTTCGCAGAAGGGGTCAGGCACCCCGATTGGATTTGCACAGATGAGTACGTTAAGGAGTGTCCACGCTTCAAATACTGCGGCCAGGTGCCACGTCCACTTGAGCAGGAGCTGGAAAGACTTCGTTTCTTGACAGATAAAGTCGTCGAGATAGCATCCAGTATTTTCGGGTTTTTCCATCTGGATAATCATAGTCATTCGCTTGAATGGTTCATCGAGCTATGCCAAACCGGGAATGGATTATGCCTTCGGAGACTCGCTCAGCACTGGCTAGAGTGGATGGAACGAGAAGAGTGGTTCGCTCAAGAAGTCAGAATCATGATGTCGAGAAACACTCTGGTGAGAGAGCTTGCGCACCTCATCGTGTGCTTGCCGCAAAATGTTGTCCAAGAATCGGCGCCGCTCTGCGACATCATAACGGGCGGGACCGGCGCAACGCTTCAACAGCTTGCACAACACCACCACGATGCGATGAAATCCATTGCAGTCTCGCAGCTACTTTCGGGGGGTAATCCCAGTAATATCATGGTGTTCGAGGATGACGAAGTCAAAGTAAGTCTCAAAAAGCATAACTTCAAATAGGTGATGCCCAAGGCCTGTCTAGTTCCTGGTGTAATCAATTGAAGTCATGGAATTACCTTATTCCGCACCCGCTAACATTTTCGCAACAGGATATCCACGCTTTCTACAACGACGACATATACACCAAAGACCCCTTGCACCCTTCTCGTCGATACGTTAGGGTTGACGTCGGCGACGCTGTCGAGACTATAAAGAACCTCAAGAATCCCGATTGGTTCGACGACTAGCCAGAGCCCAGCACCCGATCCCGCAGACTGAGCTGAGCCACCAACCTTCCGATTTCGACGAAGACAACATTTCTGAACAACGCGATCATTGCGGCCGAGACGGAAGATTCTGTCAATCGAGAAGACAGCACGAACCAGATATCGTCATCATTGGCTAGCATAACGGGCAGGAAATAAACTGCATTCCTTGATTCTCTTTCCCTTTCCCTTTCAACATACTAGACGAAGCTGTCAAAGCCGAACGCAAATAAGTGTCAAACCACCAGAATCACTCAAGATGGCGTCACTACTCTCCTCCTTCCACGGGCTTGTCGCCCGCCGCGCCCCTGCCGCTGCGCCTACAACACGTCTCTTTTCAACCACCACCTCTGCCCTCGCACGTACGCCCCCGAAGCCCGCCGCCAAACCGGCCGGCAAACCCACCCAGCGCCGCAAGCACCAGGTGCAAAAGTCCGAGAACTTCTACCGCATCCGCACCTTGAAGCAGAATATGTTCTCTCCTGCACCTCCACCTCTGCGAATGGCCCGTCTTCGCTTCCTTCGCCACTGGACCATTCATCGTGCTTGGCAGCTGTTCCGTCGCCAGCAGCGTCAGGATATTGAGCGCGAGAGGCATCGCATGTACAGCGGCATGTACAATGCTTGTGAGGAACTACGAAAGACAATAGGACCTGGATCACGCGGCGAGGGATACTTGTACCGTGTGGCTATGGAGAAAAAGGGTGTTTGGGGAACCGATGCCGTGCCGATTGAGTACGCTCGTTTCCAGACAGAATACCCAGGCAAGGAGGCCTGGAACCATGACTGGAAGAGGTAATCTGAAAAGTATGAGAAGCGTTTCAAATGTTGTAAGAAGACCAAAGATGGTATATTAAAGAGCGCAATATGGAGTGGAGCAATGCATTGTTCCCATTGTACTATAGAGATGGCTAGGGGGACTTCGTGACAACAAATGGCAGCAATTTTGTCGTACAGTACAAAGAACCAGCTGCACACAAACATTCGATTCTAGGATCAACGTCTAGATTACCTGTCACTTCGCTGCTGACCCGTTACTGTTCGTAGGTACTCGAATTATAAGTTAGTATCTCGATACCTAAATCAGATCCATCACTTGGTATCATATTACCCTAGGACAACACCGTCGAGTATCTCCAGCAAGAATACAATATCATAAAATATATCAAAAACATCAAAGAACACCACTCCCTTCTTGCAAACATCGGTATCCAAGATTCGGGTTTGCTTTCTAATGCCATTAACCGTGTCGATACATACAAACTGAAAGGTCCAACTTCTTTCGTAGCACTTTTTGATCCGTTGCAAATCAAAGTTCGCTTGCCAGAGTAGTATTGCCAAAAAGAAGCAACTTTCCAAAAGAGCACTGCGAGGCAGCTTGTTGTTGCCTCATGACGGCCACATGTTCTATCCTCCTCTTCCTCCCCTTCCTATTCTTCGACTAGGTACTGGTTGGACGGTCGATTGCGTGACGCCAATTTATGCATATCGTTGAAGTCATACCGTCTAGATCAATATTATACTGCGTCGCAAGATCTGGACAGAGCCTTCGACCTCTTCTTTGCTGTCGGTTATATATCCAGATAAATTCTTGAAAAGATTATGCGTAATGGCGGCACGCAGCTGCAAGGCCAAACGGTGTGTAATCCAGAGTCGAGATTGCCGTCCAGTTGTGAGTGAGCGCTCATAACAATCGGCGTTACAACACAACGCAGCAGCTACCGCCTGGGCTTTTATCGAAAGTCAATAGTGAGGCACGGGTGGCAGCTTCGAAGACATCGTCGACACCAGTCCCGCTGAGACTCGAACATTCCAGAAATTTTCTCGCTCCGATTTCTTTACGCATAGCATCGCCCTCTTCTTCGGTGACGAATTCCATTGACTTTTTCCGCATGTCTTCTTTCGCCATGGGATCTGTTCGGAGATCCTTCTTTAATCCGACAAGGATAACGGGAACTCCTGGACATAGTCGGGAGGCTTCATCGTTCCACTGCGAACACAAAGGTTAGCCTCCAAAGGTTACGCCGAAGTCTTTTTTCCTTGGGCACTTTACCTTTGTCTGAACATTATCTAGAGAATCATGGTTATCCACTGAATATGCTATAATGAGCACGTGTGCCTTGGAGTATGCTAGTGGACGCAATCGTTCATAGTCCTCTTGTCCGGCCGTATCCCATAGAGCGAGCTGGACTGACTTTCCATCCACTCTGCAGTCGGTTACGTAGTTTTCGAAGACGGTGGGGATCTATATAGCTTGTCAGAAGCTCGTCGGGACGAACGTGATGGTACGGCTATGCTCACATATTCCTGCAATCACAATGGTTAGTAAAGTCAGTGGAATATACGAGAAGAGTACTCACTGTTGGAAAGCGGCCTAGCGTAAAGACACACAGTAAACTGGTTTTTCCGCAAGCACCATCGCCGATGATCACGAGCTTTCTGCTTGACCGTTAGTATTTTGAGTACCAGACTGCAGTCCTGATGCGCAGCGACCATAATATGGGTACTGCGGTTCCTCGGAAGCCGCGCCGCCTGTCGATCGGGTGGTTTTGGCACACAATTCCCAAGACTCGGCGCGGAGGGGACAAGTCGTACCTGCGAATGATGTCTTCCGGATTTGCGCTCATGGTGATGTGAGAGCCTACGAGACGAGGTATATGGGCGCAAAGGTGTAAAGTGGCGTTATCGCGATCGGTTTTGGATCTCAACTAGGGATATAGACGGAAGTACGGGCAATCACTCCCGACTGGTCTCTATTAGGTTTGAAGGATGGATGGAGTAGGACGCGACGATGGGATCGGGGTTGCGGATAGGTCACAGAGTCGCTTTCGTAAAGTTGAGCGGAGCTGATTGATGAGGAATCAACGTTGTCAGACGGCCCCTATTACTCAGTCAGATCGAATATGATGAGCGGGCGACAAATAAGCAGGAGGAACGTCGGAGCGAGACACGATCGGAGCTGGGGGCAGTAGAAAAGTAGAGTCGAGGCGATAAATCAGGCTTTCTGGAAGGGAATACGAGCTGAAGCGGAGGACGCAGTTTAAAAATAATAATAATAATAATAATAAAGTCCTGGGCGTTGCTAGCTGGCGCGCGTTGGGCTGGATTGGCGGACTGAAGGAGGAGGAACCGGAGCGAGAACCAGGACCAGTCAGTGCTTTATCTTCAAGGAGTAATTAACTTGGGGGGGCCCTTGACTGACTTGTGGCGCCCAGCTTGGTAACTACTAACGTTACTATTCCAGTTGGAGCAGAAGTGGAGGGGGCCTCTTTTTGCCCCTAGCACAACATCCCGCACAACTTGAGGCGTAGAGCGAGCGCCGAGTGGACACGACGAACGCAGTCAGTTTCTTGGTGTGTGGACGCAGGTGTAGGCGTAAGCGTAGGACACAGGCAGGTGTCAACGTATTTTTGGTTCGAGCCTATTTCTTTTCATTTCATTTCATTTATTTGCAAGAGAACCCGTGGGGATTGATTGACCGATCAGAGTCTGATACAGGTTTCGATACCGCGAGTTACGGATAGAGGACGGAGTGGGTTGGAGCTTCGTAGGCTGATGCGACTTCACATGTCAGCATTTCTTTTTTATCCGGCCTTCTTGGCTGTAATTGCAGCGATGAGATTCGTCGAGGTTCTGTAATCGCAGCCATTTTAGGAGCCACTCTCCTCAGTAACGAACGTTATTATGGTCCATAGGATAACCCATCGACCAAATGAACGAGGTGGGCATACATACAATCTGTACCGCGTATTCAGCTTTCGGTGCTACGTACCGAGTACGTAATTAGCATAACACTGAAGCAACAAAAATAAACCAGACCTGGACTAGCCTAAATTAAGGGTTCATTGCCGAGGACCCAAAGAACTGGCTGGTGTGGTAACGCCGCCCCTGGAGCGTTTAAGAAGAGCCAGGGCCCTTTCGAGTTCGATGTAGAGTGAGTGACACGATTGGGGTGTGTTCCCTCACTCACAGCGCGCTCTTCGTTCGATTCGTTCAGCTTTCGTAGACCGGCATCATGACGAGAACACGACTGATGCAATCTTAAGGCACCTCGAACGTTTAGCAGTACCAATCTCAAGCAAATGCACCCCGGCCATGGTAATTACTAAGTGCGTGGTCGGTCAGTTGACACGACGGACCTGAAAAGGGGAGCATCCAGGGCCGAGAATAGAATGCTCTGTTGCATCCACTGCTATCCTGCACATCCTTATTTGCATGACCGTTGCTGACGCCCTTGCTGTATGGGGTTGGCTCGTTTGGTGGTGCACCTTGATAGCCCGTGACGGAGAGCGATTCTGATCGATTTCGATTGATCTTTGATTCATCTCGATTGGTTTCTGCAATTCCTTTGATTATTTTCTGCCTAACCGCGATCTGTCATGTGATGCCTCATGAACTGTCCGGTTATCGGTAGTTGGAATCAAACTCCCATCATCCCCCCATACTTACTTCGTAAATGAGCGCACAAGAAATGTTCGATACGAGTCTTCTAAGAAGCCTAAACGGGATCGATCACCGTTTGACCCTTCAGTCGTATTCTAAGCGCGGCGATGATCTGAATCAAAGTGGCGATGCAAGAACGGACTACAGCATCTTCTCGGGGCACACCCGCACAGCCTTCAGGTCGATCGCCGTCTGTACCAGTCTGCGAAACAGCATGGTACAGAGGGCCGAAATTTCAGGTCAGGGACAGGAACGGCGAAGCGGGCGTACTCTAAGGGGACAGGAGGTTGCTGGCTTCTTACGCCCCGGGGATACACGTCAAGCCAGACATGCACAATAGCTTCAACTCGCTGTTGTCATCCAACTGATCAACAGGGGAGTGCCGCTGTTCCTGCAGCATTTTCCTACCCCCTTTGTTCCTCCGAGTGTGGGCTTTTTCTCCAAGCCATCGCTGAGGTACTAGGCAGTTGCAGCTCTAGTTGCAGTGCGGTGAACGGCGTAAACGTGCGTACTGTATGTAAGATGTAGAGAAAGTTACAGTGACCGTGCCGTTCTATCGTTGGGTGCACCACGAAGGTTCTAAGGTGGACCTGGTTGTGTTTGAGAGGATGCGCAACAGCAAAACAGAAGGGCAGGTCAAAAGATGGGTTGCCACGTCTGACACCTAAAGGTGCGTGTGATCTCCAACTAAATGCATCAACCAGTGTCGGTACCGATGGCATGAAGACGGAGTAGGGTTGGCTTGATCTTCAAATCAATCCTTTAACCTTGTTCGTGACAGGGCCGATCTTGGTTCCTGGTCTCGTCTGGTCTGTCAAGCGCTAACAGAATTCACGTTTCATTCAAGCCACTTCCGCTAGTTATTGTCCGACCGTTATCTTCTACCTCACAAAGTATCGAAATCATAGCAAGATAAACTGATTTGTACGTTCTAAAATCATGACTTTGAAACTTGGAGCATGCCGGCTTTGCACCATGTAATGTCGACAAGCCGCTATGAGGCAAGGGGTACATTGGAAGGTTAAGCTTCATCATGAGAAGCACGCATCAAGCGTAACAGATCTCAAGTATAACTTCTAGACCCATCAAGGTAGATAGTAGGTAGGTCCCTTGGAAAGCGTCTCGAGAAAGGAGTCACGTGCCATCTCGACTCCGCTAACCTATCAGCAATGCGGGCGGGCAGGGACGAATTTTAGTGACGGAAGCAGCCCCAGTTTTCTCCTGCCTCACAGTGCACGTCTTAAAGAGTTGGGTTGCATGCGAAGGTACAGTGCCATGCTACTCCGCCCAAGAGTGACTTCCATCACTTGCGTTGAGCGACTCCAAACCGACCACAACTGAGGCTCTCCATTCGAGACTTGACACCCTCAGGCTTATTCTCTCGCAAGCATTCCTACCTCCACCGATCGCGCAAGCGCTTCCACGCCGCAGCATCTTATCATCCTGGGCCTGGCCCTCATTTCCCCGCAGGCGTCATCGCTGACCTAACCCTGAAGTGCCTGCCGCCGAATGTGAGTGCCTCAATTTGAGCCGCCCTAGGCAGGGAATCCTCCAGCCTTCAAACGGCGCCTAGCATCTCAACCTAGTCTTCGCAGCCTCACTGCCGTCACATACAAGCACTGGACCGTGGCTCCTCGGCACTCTTTGCTGACCTCTATTCTGCACTCATAGATCTTGTCTCTTCTACCTCCCCGCCGGCCGACACGTGTTGCGCGCCTCCTCTTCATGCTATCGACTGCCCTCGTTTCATGATATACGATGCCGGCAAACAATCAGAAACCGGCTTCGCAGATGCCGGCATCACCACGAAATCTCGCAAAGTACACCAACAAGGATGGCTCCAAGTTTATTACGGTTCCCAAGGGTGCCCAGTCCGAATCTTCACAGCCTTCCACTCCGACCACGGCCACGAGGCCAAGCGCAACCCAACCGGACCCCATCGCTAACAACGGCGACGCTCCGACGGTAAATCGCAAAAAGCAGAAGCGCCGTGAAAAAGCTGCCGCAAAAGCTGCTGCCGAAGAAGCTGCGAACGGTCACGCTACCTCGTCATCTGGTCCAAGTAGAGCAACAAGGGGTGGCTATGCGGATCATGGAACTGCTCCTAGTGACGAAGATGATACGGAGTGGATTCTTGAGCCAGAACAACATCTGCTAACAACAAATGGTCACTCGGAAGCGGACGCAAAGTCGAAGAAAAACCGGAAGAAAAAGAAGAAGAACGCCACCTCTGACAGTATAGCGTCCCCACTAACTGAGGAACCTACTCTTCAAGCGCCGACGCCCATGGGGGGCCATGGCTCTGGTATGTCTCGCGACAAGATCTGGAGTACAAGCAACCACGAGGAGCGCGAACGCATTAAGGAATTCTGGCTCGGGCTAGGCGAGGACGAAAGGAAGTCTTTGGTCAAGGTGGAAAAGGATGCCGTGCTGAAGAAGATGAAGGAACAACAGAAGCACACGTGCAGCTGTACCGTCTGTGGCCGGAAGCGAACCGCGATCGAAGAGGAGCTCGAAGGTCTCTACGATGCCTACTACCTTGAGCTTGAGCAATTCGCCAATCAAGGCGAAGGCCCGCCCATGCTCCCCCCACCCCGCGATTTTTCTATACGACCTCCACCACCACGAGGGTTACCAACAACGTACGCCCACCCGCCGCCAGCGCGAGGCCGAATAGTGGAACATGTGGGGGACGATGAAGATGAAGATGAGTTGGAGGAAGTTTACAGTGAGGACGATGTGGAGGACGACGAATACAGTGACGACGAACCTCCTGAAGATTTCCACAATTCTCACGACCGAGACGTGGCCGATTTCTTGACGTTTGGCAACAGCCTTCAAGTCAAGGGTACGCAACTTCTTGAATCACTTCTCGACAGATATGGTAACATGGACTTAGGCGGCATACTCACCGTGGCGGATGACTTGCTCAAAAACGACGGCAAGCGTTTCATCGAAATGATGGAACAGCTAGCAGAGCGACGTATGGCCCGCGAAGAAGACGCCCGAGAGCACTTCTCGCGCGGCTACAGTCATCCCAACGGCTCATACTCCAATCCTCATAACCATCCTCCTCCCGAAGAAGAAGAAGAAGAAGAAGAAGAGGAAGAATACGATGACGAAGAGGAGGAAGAGGAGGAGGAGGAGGAATATGACGACAGTCAAGATGAGGAGTATGAGGATGAAGAGGTATACTCGAACCCCTCTGTGATGCCGTCCCAGCCCTATACTGAGTGTTGCTGCCAGGACCAAATGACAGAGGAGCAACGGATGGAAGAAGGCCGTCGCATGTTCCAGATCTTCGCTGCCAGGATGTTCGAACAACGCGTATTATCAGCATACAAGGAAAAGGTGGCAAAAGAACGTCAGCAAAAGCTCTTGGAGGAACTGGAAGAGGAGAGTCGACAGGTTGACCAACAGAAAGCCAAAAAGGCTAAGAACGCCCAGAAGAAGAAAGACAAGGCTGCACAGAAGAAGCAGGCTTTGGCTGAAGAAAGGGCACGTAAAGAGGCTGAGAAGGCGGCGGAGGAGGCGGCCCGGCTCGAAGCCGAGAGGCAAAGGGTAGCGGAACAGAAGCGAAAGACTGAAGAGAAGCGCAAACAGAAGGAGGCCCAAAAGAAGGCTGAAGAGGAGGGTCGACTGCGCAAGGAAGCTGAGCGACAACGCCGCTTACACGAACAGAGAGAGAAGCAAGCCGAGCAGGAACGCAAAGCCAGGGAGGCCAAGGAGCGGGAAAAGAAGCTCAAGGAAGAGCAACGATCAAAGGAGCGAGATGCACGCGAGCAACGCGAACGCGAAGCTCAGGAGCGGAAGGACAAGCAAGATCGAGACAAGCGAGAGAAGGAGGCCAGAGCTGCCAAGGCCCAGAAGGACGCTCAAGCGGCTAAAGAAGCAAGAGAGAAGGCTAAGGAGGAGAAATCTGTCCAAAAGCCGGCCGCACAAACGCCTCAATCTCAGCCTCTGCAGATACCCAAGCGTGGTCAACAGCATCCTATTACGATTCCGACCATTCTTCCTCAGCATCCTCCCAATCCTGCGAATTATGCTTCACCCAAGATCCCCGTGGCAACGCCAGTTATTCCCAAGGCGCCAACACCCATCCGACCGCGTACGACGTCCCAGCAACACGACCACAATCAGGCCAGTTCCTCCGCATCACAGTCAGCATCTGCCACCAGTCAGAACCCGTCACCCCACTCGATAACGCCGTCACACATGAGTCCTGGTCCTGTCGGTCTGCAGCGGAAGGGAAGCGTAAGCACGACAGCGACAACATCGCAGCACTCGCATTCGGCATCACCAACCGCCGGGCAGTCGAAATTATTCGGTCAACCTGGCGGTTTTCAGCTGCCCTCGATGGGAGTGCAGCCGCCACCAGGACTGGCCCATCACCCGCCCCCAGGATATTCTGGTCGCCTATCGCACGACCCCATCTATCCTCCTGGTTTCCGAGCCGGTCCCAACATGATGGTACCCTCAACTGGCATCAATGGACCTATTGGTCGTGGGTACCCTCCTGTTCCGCTGCCGCCCCCAGGATTTCCGCAAGTAAGTGGTGATCATTATGGACTTGGAGGTTTCCCCTTATCCAAAGACGGGCCGCCACCCTCACATAACCGCCAGGGCTCACTCGGATTTGACGGTCCTTCGGGATCGATATCGCAGCCGATTGGCCGACCTACCCCTATAGGTAGACCTGCAAGTCTTAGCCATGGACCGTCATACGACGACAATGATGACGAAACGACGCACCTGGGAAGCCGCGCTTTACTAGACGACGACGACCCGCTAGATGCTGAATTTGCTCCTAGCAGCGTCAGAACCCAGCCTCCAGGGCCGCGGGGCGGCTTCTCAGCAAGTCCTTTTATGGATGCTGGCTTTCCCATGGCCCACAACCCTTGGGGTCCCCCTGCAGGCGGTGCACAGCCATTCCCTCCTCCTGGATTTGGCAACCCTGGTTGGGGTGCACCAAGTGTCCCCCCTGGCTTCAGCCTGGGATCTCCTTCGCCTGCCCTCAGCTCCATCCGACCAGCTGGCCAGCCTCGACACGTAGCCGTGCGTCTTATGATGTGTCAGTCATGCAAGGAACTCGCCAGCTCTGCCGATCCTGACGGGTACATGGACCTCGCATCTATCAAGTCGCACATCGACGGTCAAGCTGGTGAACAGGTAGTTACTGAGCAGGACCTGCTGGACTTGTGTGAAACCGAGGGAAGCCTGTCCAATGGCGGCGGAACCTTTGAAGTAAAACAAGACGCAAACGGCTTTGGAAACTACAGGGTTCGTTGGGAGCCTGATGCGATGGATGGCTATGGTTCTCATTTTAGGACTGTGGGCGCACCTGGCGAGATTGGCAGTCCGCTATCGAGACATGCGTCAATGCTACCTATCTAAGGGAACTAGGGGTCACTCAAAGAGATGTTGTCCTTAGACAAGGTGAACCGACACTGGATCCCCTGAAGCGAAGGCACTCAAACTCGATGTCGGGTTAAGGGGGGGATGGACTCATTGAGGGATTGCTCGAGTCGAAAGATTCCCTCGAGGGACGTCCGGACGACCAACCCATGGCCAACGAAGTAACTGCAGGGAATCATTGCGACTCGAGGAAGTTTTTGGCGGAGGAGGGGAACCATCATCCACGTGCGACGAGGTCTGTTAATCCATAGGACGTAAGCAGCCTTGCAGCGCATGTTTTAACTGTACCATGTTCGAGCGACGAATGAGCAGCATACTACCACTTTGCACTGGCATGGGCAATAAGAAGCGTGTCTTCTTCAAGACGATATAAATTTCACTCAAGCAGCCACTGCTCCGTATCGTAATACTTGAATCCATCGGATAAGACTACTAGCACCGTACCTAGCTGCTCAAGACGCCTGCTGTACTTACTCGTCAGGTCGGCTGACCGCTCACGCCCGCCATACATCCATAACGTGCAGTCATTCAGGCAGCACGGGTAATTAAGGAAGGAGCACATAGTAACACGTAACAGCCATTTACCATTAAAAAAAACCGTGACCGTTCCATGAGGTTACAGCTCTGTCAATGTCTGAACATTCAAATTTCCGGATGCTCCCCATACTTAAAACAAGTTGTCCCAGGTTCGTCGAACAGGGAATAGAGATTATCAGAAGGTCTCATCCCGGCCCGCATACATCGCCGGCCTCCGTATCATGACCCCCGCGTCTTCCTCTCTTACGCTCCCCAGCCTTCCTACGCTGCCTACACGTCCAGCGCGTCCCCTCTAAAGACGGTCCTGGTCCTGAAAGGGGTTTGCGGCGACCGACTGGTCAGACTGCTTGCGGACGAGAGGGGCTCTCTCGGCGGCGCGCTGCTTCTTGGTGGCGGCACGCTTAAGAGCAGTGGCCTCGGCCTTGGCAGTAAGTCGCTTCTGCTCCTTGCGGTCCTTGCAGCACATGAAGGTGAGAGCGCCAATAGCGATAGCCAACAAAGAGGCGAAGACGATGGCAACGACGATGCCGCCAGTGGCTATGCCCTTCTTCTCCATGCAGATGTCGTTACTGCTGGCATCGGTCGTGCAAATCATGCTGGGGGCACACTTGCTGGTCTCGATTTCGGTCGGGAAACAGGTAACGGTGCTGACGTGTCCATCGTTGGTCTCGAGAGGACACTCGGTCGTCGACTTCTTTCCGGTGCTGAAGCAGTAGGTTCCAGTCAACGGGTTCTTCGTTGTCTTACTCGTCGCACGAGGCTCGACACGCGGCATGATGGTGGGCAGAGGCTCGGCAGCCAGGCGCTTCTTGAGCTCGCCGGACTTGATCAGATCCTCACATCGGTTCAGGGTGTACTTGGTCTCGCTCTCCGCCTCCTCGGCCTTGCAACCGACGCTAGCGTAGCAGTTCTTGACATCGGCTTCATCAGAGGTTGTGAGCTGCGCCAGGCAGTAGGCGAGTTCACCCTGGTTTCCGCAGTCGGCGTAAGCGGCTAGGTCCTCGCTGTTGCTGACAAGGCACTCCTGTCGGGTCATGGCCAAAGCCTGGCCGGCAAAGATGAGCGTAGACGCGTGTGAGATGCGCATGCTGGGCAGATCGACTGACGAAGCGGGAGGATTGCGTCTGAGGATGCGCGACGTTGAGAGCCGTTTGGTCTCGAAATTCGAGTGTTTCGGGAGGTGAGTTGTTCTGGCGGTGATCAAAGTTCCGACGCGCGCCCCACTAGCCCCCTAGAGCTGTTTGATGGCTGATAGAATGGAGTTTTGGTTTGATTGTGTGTCCCTGACAAACGTTGATGTTGGTCCGCAACGACAACACCAGGCAATGAAAAAGAGGCAAGAAGAAGAATAAACAGTGATGATAAGGGAAGAAGGGAAGGGAAATCCAAGAGCTACGTAGGCTGGGGAAACACGAGGTGAAGCAGGCCCCGGCAGAAGCTAGGAGCCACGGTCAATAAAAAAAAGGAGATTGATGGGGGGCGGCTCGGCACCCTGGCCTAGGGCCTCGCAGCTAGCCAGAGCAACGCTGGGCCAGTTTACGGGGACAAGATCGACAAGGGTTTTCCGAGTTCGGGAAAGGCTGGATGGTCCCTGAGTGGTTCTCCTGGCTTTACGAGATTGATCTTTTTCAGGTCGTTATAGGCATCCTCTCTGCACGGAGTGTACGACAACCACTCGATAGTGGCACCAACAACTCGGTTTCCTCGATTGCAGTTACCTACTTGATGGGCTCCCCCATCGTGCTGACGAGCTGAGGTCGCGCTAAGTGCTGACATACGGTGGCTGTGAGAGGCGCTCTGTGGGAGTCGACGAGAGAAAGCTGCAGGTGTGGCGCAGGAAAATGGGACGTGAGCCATGTAACCGCGAGGTGCCTCTCAGGGGCTGCGGAGGCTTGGGAAGTGAAGAAGAAGAAGAACAGCAGCCAAGCTTCAGCGGGCCGTCGCATTCCCTGACCAGTGACGACCCGTTTCTCCTCCCTCTCCCTTCACCCTTTCACCCTTTTACTTGGAGTTATTTTAAGACGTGCCGCGTGAGATTCACGGCATGTCAAGGCCTGTGATCGAGCATCAGCGCTTCTTGGCTGGAATACCCTATACTTCAAGTCTGGGATGGTTGTTTTCCGGTATCACCTGTTATTGGCATTCCGAGGAACAACATCATCACTATTCAGCTTGATTTGTTTTCCGTTTGACGGCTGGCTATTCTGCTACTACGTAGTAAGTGGTTCAAATAAAACGCCACCCGTCCCTCCCGTTTTCGTTGAACCAGTGTTAAGTTTGTGACGCCTTGCTTCGATTAAGACGAAGCTTGTTGCACGCACCTTGACGTCATCATCTGCCCTTCCCGAACCATGGATTTCCGCAACACGCTTTCTGGTGGTGGTCGTTTATAAAGCCAACGGCTTCTCTTCGTTCAAGTGAATCGATCCGTTACTCCTTCCAACCATCTCCACAACCGCATCCTGGTCCTCAGATCTCCCGCTTCCTCAAACGCCAAGCATCAACCGATTCGATACTCCACGCTAAACCGTCAACATGCCTCTCGTCGTTCCTGGTATCAACTCGAACCCGTCTGACAAGACGGAGGAGTGGACGAACAAGCTCGTTGGCAAGACGCTCTCCGAAGAGACGTCAAACGAGACAGTAAGTCTGCCCCTACACTGGCATAACGCAGCAGCCCTGTATCTGAGGAGTGCGACGCTGACACGAGCTCTAGACGTTCTGCAAGCGAGACCTCCCCCAGGAGACGCGCGTCATCGAACCCGGTGCCATGGTTACCAAGGATTTTAAGGAGAACCGACTTAACGTTCACCTGAAGGAGGACGGCACCGTCTCCCACGTTGCTCACGGTTAAGAGAGGATATGAGCATGCCAAGGAGACGACGCTGCATGGTAGACGAAGCATCACAGCACACTGTAGCGGGTGCTTCATGTACGGGCACGAGGCTAGAAAGCACGCTTAACGATATACGAATTCTCATTATTATCTTCGAAGCCGACTTTTCACCCAACATAATCCTCCCGTAAATGATCTGACGTAGCCCATATCTCCACCATCTGTATGTAATTACTGTAGACCAGCATTCGGTCATACGAGTAAAGTCGCTGGAACCCCGTGTATTGCATGTCCGCGACTTACCCCGCCACGACAGATTGCGGGGCGTTGACTTTTCCCACGACGCAACCTGCTGCTTCACCCCACCACGATAACGAGCTTCACTTGGACGGCTCTAGCATTCTTAGCACAGACACGACATACCCTTTATTCTTTCTTTCCTTCCCATTCATAGAAGTATAAAGAAAGCTTCAGAGCTATTCAACCGCCAAGATGTTCAAGAAAGAGTACGCCCCCCCCTTCCAACATCCCCTCCCGTGCTATCAAACCACGCGACTAACCTCACCTTAGGATCCAGAGCTCCCCCAAGCAAAAGCTCAAATCCTCCGTCCAGCGCGGCCTCCGCCAGTCGCTCCTAAACACCTACCCGCTCCTCAACCCGTTCATCGACGAGATCCTCCCCAAAAAGGCATCCCTCGAGAGCATGAAGCTCACCGATCGCAACACGCTCTACGTCCTCGACTCGGTTCCCCTCTTCTACCAGCAGGACCTCACCTCGACCATCATCCCCCACCTGCGCCTCGTGCACCGCTTCCCCCAGGCCTTCCCCACCATCCGCATAGATCGCGGCGCCATCCGGTTCGTGCTCTCCGGCGCGACGCTCATGGCGCCTGGCTTGACGAGCCCCGGGGGTAGGTTGCCGGCTGAGGGTGCGAAGAAGGGGCTCGAGGAGGGGAAGGAGATGGAGCAGGGTATCGTGGAGGATGGGAGGTGGAGTCGGGAGCTGGAGAAGGGTGAGCCGGTCGTCGTCATGGCGGAGGGCAAGGAGGAGGCTTGTGCTGTTGGTACGCTTGCGGAGGGGACGGCGGAGGTCAAGGAGAAGGGTAAGGGACCCGTGATGGAGGATGCGCATTTCTTGGGTGATGGACTCTGGAACTTGGCTACGGATTGATTGGGTGGGCTGCGGGATTTTTGACGGAGAGAATGGGGTTAAACACTGTGATACCAATACAGCATGATGATGAAAGCAACGAGGTGTGCTTGATATGGATGATGATGTTATCGTGCTACTCTAGGTGCCAAGTATGTATGATTAGCTCAAGTTGCAACGCTGGTAAGCACACATCTGAGGGGCCAAACTGTGTGATGATCGAAGTGCTCTATTCGCAGCCTAAACCCCTACCGTCTCTCTCAGTTTCTTTTGCTCCCTCTTATCCGCGTAAGAAGCATTGTTGATCTGTCTTGCAGCGTCGCCAATGTCATGCCCATATCTAGCAATAAAATCCACCACGTTCTCTGTTACATAGAAACCCTCTTCATCTCTGAGGTCCTCCCGAGGATACACGCCATACCGCGTATCACCTTCCAGAATCACCCGCTTCAACGCCTTGACGAGGCAAGATCGGTAGAGGATGGAGCGCTGATCAGCAGGGTCTGACTCTGGCACGGCACCTTTGATGACCTTGTTCCAGATGAAATCCATCTGCTTTTCCCGCAAAAACTCTCGACGACGGGTTTCGAACTCGGCCTCGACGTGAAAGAAGGCGAACGCCTCCTTGGTGATCTGCTCCCTGGTGACGGTGTTGTCGAGGAAGCGCCCTTCTGCACGACAGCGGGGCTTGAACTCCTCAACCCACCTGCGGAAGCCCGGTCTCTGGTTCATGCGCTTCCTGTCGTTGGCTTTCAGCAACTTGCGATCCTTTTCCACGTCGTTCACACCGGACCTTTGATCCGGATCGGACTTGCGGACGGAGAACATCCGACAGAGCGCGACGTATTCGTACATGGCGTCGAGATGCTCGAACGGTTCTGACCAGTATCCCAAGATGGGCAGACCTAGAAAGCGGAGGATCTCGACGGGGTCCGATGTGAGAAACACCCTGGCTCGGTTGCGGTGGACATTTTCGATTTCCGGGATGCGAAGCCAGAGCGCGCGCTCGTTCACGCTCAAGCCGTAGGGACGGATGGTGGATCCGAGTAAGTTCCAGATGTCGCCATGAGCATGCTTGAAAAGCATCCATTCCAGCTGATCGAGGCTGTCGCAGACCCTCACGTCGACCTGAATGAATCGCTCCTTGTTCTCGGAGGTGCTGGAGGGTATTGACTCGGATCGATCTGCACTTTGTCTAAGTGTCTAGACATGTCAGTCCTCCCTGTTTCACATTCCTACTCGGACCTTTTCACAGGATCGCTCGGGGAGATTGATGCGATGTGACGTACCTCCTCTGTGCCATCTTCCACCGGCCATGGTAGCGCGAAATGGGCAGAGATCTCCTGTCCGTGGTCTTTGATCAACTGCGTCGCCCCCAACACCTTCTTCATCTCACCCAGGACATCCTCCTTGCTACCCTGCGTCTTTCTTGGCCAGGCGACAAAGATGTCGATATCGCCAAAATCGACCTTGCCTGGGCCGTCGATCGGCGAGGCGACGCAGACGTATTCTCTTCTAAGGGCAGCGTGGCACTGCGACTTCACGGCGTGGTATGTGTTCTTGGGCATCCGTGGCGTGTGGAGCGGTTCGCTGCCGGCTGCGAAGGCGGAGCCGCCCATCTTGAGCGGGTACGGTGCGGCGGGAGTGAGAGGGGTTGATAAAGATTGGTCGAGTGGAAGGGAATAGAGATATTGACTTTGGAGAGCAAGTGCGATGGATGGTTCTTCTCTGGCAGTGAATAGGTGAAGGTCGGGATTGTTGCTGTTTGCCCTGATCGAAAGAGTCAAGTACGGATTATTTCAAGGTCAAGGAAGCAACTTGATTATTAGTAGAAGTATCCTTTCTTAGGCTGTGATGCGTCAACTTATACATCATCGCAAGGCTTCATTTATGCCTACGATACCCGGACTCTAGATGAGCTGATCTGGTCACCATCTAAGCATGGAAGAGTCATCGGGAGTAGAGAGAGAAAGCTAACTGTGCGGCTTTCCGATGAGTCAAAGTCCACTGGCGAAGTGAGCTGACTTTAAACATCGAACGAACCGTCGGACACGTACGTACCGGGCAGATACCAAAGGGCGTATCGATCGATCAATCAATTGCCTTACATGAGCCAACCAATGATTCTCAATCAGTCGGAACGGCCTCCATTATTCGAATATCGCATCTCGAGAAGCGAAGCTCCACAGTCTCACGATCAAGTCGCTTCATCTCGCCGTACTCCGTCAAACGAATCCATGTACGTGGGACAGTACGCACGGCACTGTACAGTAATTCGCCGAAGCAGCCCCCGCACGTGCTCGTGTTGGCGCTGACCATAGCTTCTTTACAGCTCAAGTTCAAGTTCAAGTCCATATCACCCGAAGGAAGCCCTTCTTGCGCTGCGCACTTCTGCAAGGCCTCGAGGACGCAAAGAAACTCGGCTAGAGACCCTCGAGTCTTTTCGAGGCCCAACACCGACCAGATAGATCATCTGCACCGGCCTGCCACGTCAGGATACACAGCCCGCGACTAGGAACTGCGGCACGCTCCGATCGGCAACGATGCTCTTGCATTGCTCGAAGCTCAATGATTGTGCAGGAGGACCCTAGTTTGAAACAGGCCTTTGACTTGTTAGGTTGGCTTACAGTTGGAATATCAATCTAACCACTAAGACTAGTCTAGTGCCTGGTCTTCTTTCAACACCTTTGCTGTCGTTTCTGCTTATCTACGGATACTGCAGTGGGCGAGACATTCCTTCAAGATTGAATCACTCCGTTCCTGATGCCAGAGCATACGGCCGGCATATTTGCTTCTTCTACGGGGTATAGCCCCCCCTAATACCTGAGACGAGAATCTCAGCCCGGGATGCTGGGATTTGGTGCAGCAGTAGTACTCCCTGTTGCCGATCTCCTGCAACGGCCTGCAAGGTAACCAGATAAACCTGAGCTTAATTACAACAACGAGACTGACTTAAATTTCGATAACCTCTCACGCACCTGCCCCTGGGCTAGCTCCACCAGCCGTCCACCACTGGACGACCAGATGCTGGCCACGACGTACTGCCATGCAGCAATCCCCAATAGCACGACGTCAAGTATTCCTTGGCAAACGAGTAGCAAACAGCAGCAGCAGCAGCAGCAGCAGTCCAGATACGACTGATGGCTTGGATGAAGGGCACCAGAACGCTCACATTTTGCAACGAAGCGCTCCCCTCCCTGCATTATTGCGGGGTGCACTGCCGACCGAGAAGTGCACGATAAGTGACATGGTCTCAACCCTGCCACCATAACCCAGCCTCCCCATAGCCCACGGCGAGCGGCTACTCCCTGCCGCTTTGCTACTTGAACCCAGCCGGAGCTAACCCCCAAAGGCAGTGCGCCGGATGCTTTGGCCAACGCTGTTCAGTTCAGTTCATTAATAAAGCAGATAATTTCACCAGACCCCTGCGGACTCTCGAAGGCCCGTGTTGGCATCAAGCCGCCAAATGTGCGAGAGTCCCGAGGCCCCGAGCTAGTGGCAGTGCTATATTATCCATCGTCGAGCCCGCCGTCGCTGTCAGTGCTTCCCCATACCATCATCGGAAGCTAAAGTAGCTCCAGCCTAAAGTCCCGACCGTCGAGAATGCGATCCTCTGTTCTCCCTCTGGCCCTGCTCGCCACGGGCGTTGCCGCCCAGACCTCTACCGTCACCTGCGCCAAGGGCCTCTACTTGCTTGTAGCGCGAGGTACTGGTGAGGCGGACGGTACAGGCGCAACTGGCGCTTTGGCCGAGGACATCGCGGATCGCATCAAGAACTCTAGGATCGAGGCCGTCGACTATCCTGCGAGTTTCACTGATCCTCTCTACACGGAGTCCGAGAGGGAGGGTACCGATGCTATGCAGGAGCAGATAACGAGATACATCAAGAAGTGCCCGGATGGCAAGATTGCCGTTCTCGGCTACTCTCAGGTAAAAGCGACACAGGCGCCGCGAGCGACGATGCGGTACTCGTGAATAAGCTGCTGACTTGTCAAAAGGGTGGTCAAATCACTAGCGACGCCTTCTGCGGCGGTGAGGGAGAGGCATTCTCGGATGCCATACCGCTCTCTCCGAAGCTCGTCGATGATAGCGGTGAGCAAGATTCGTGTTCGAACCACGGCGTATGTCGAGTCACTAATCGAAGCAGTCGTCGCAATCATCACCTTGGGAGACCCTAGCCACGTGGTCGGCGCATCGTACAACAGGGGAACCAGCAAGAGAGACGGGGTAGGTTCTGCTGTCGTGCCACGTCAAGTTGGTGTACGTTTCACTGACTGTCCGCGCAGATCTTCGCCCGCGAGGACGTCTCCTTCTGCGAGAATAGCTACGCCGACATCTTCCGCGCCTACTGCGATACTGGAGACACCTACTGCGACAGGGGCGACGTCAGGGCCGTTCACGGAGGGTACATTCAGAAGTACGGCAAGGAGATTACTGACTTTGTCGTGAGCCGTTATGAGAAGAGCGTCGGTAGCAAAGCAACCGGGACGTCGAGTGGGGCATCGACTGGGACATCGACTG
>QUZF01000172.1:0-39005 GCA_003693555.1 Coccinonectria pachysandricola
GCCAAGGCATCATAGGGAAATTGTCAATCGGCAACACCCGGGCTTATTCCGCCCTGAACCGCAGCGGGGGGTTCCTGCTGCTCGTACAGTGAGGGAGCTGACGCAAGACGGTAGAGGTAGCTGGAGTAATAGGGACAGCCATAATGTTGAGCGGCTGTGCTTGCCAGAGCATATTGCCAGCAGGAAATGCAGCATTTGCTGCTAGGGCCTCTAGAGCCTTAGCGTAGTCGCTAGCAGTCGTAGTCGCAGCAATAAACTGCTTCCTGAAGCGGCTGAGAAGGAAGGAAGGAATGCAACATCTCGTCCGTGGTCAATGATGTAATGCCGCCACGAAAAGAAAGCAAAAGCGGGCCCTGGAGCTCTGAGAGGCACATCATCAGGTCCCACTGTAACCCGATCAAATTGTGGGGCTTACAGCGAGCTACCACTACTAAGTTACGTCATGAAACTCTCTTCTTCAACCATTCATCCCCATGTGATGAGGTGACAACTCTCTAGAGTTGCGATCTGGACCGCAGGAACTCGTTAGCAGCGCGAACGGAGCCAGCGAGCGCGCGCACTTGTCTTGTACTGCATGTGCCGTACGTAATCAAGAGGTGAGCGAGGTATAGTGCCTCGCCAGCAGCATTGATTGGTAGAGTAGCAGCAGTCTTCCTTGGTCGGGACGTGGAGGTGTGACATCGTCCATTAACGAACCAGGCCCCAGCCCAAGCCATTCTATTGCATTCTTACGTAGTTGCTGCTACTTCCGTCGATAGAATAAATACTCGCTAGCTCCCATCCTCCCCTTGTCGCCGTTCCAATTCGTCGTCGTAAACCAACCTCTCAACTCCTCCCCCTTTCACCGATCACACAACTTCCAACATCCAACGGATTCTCCAAGTCTTCCTGCTCCTCCCTACAGCTCAGCTCTCACTCGTAATGTCTCGATCTCGCGCTCCCGTCTACATCGGTCTCGCCGCTGCTGGCGGTGTCGGCTACTACCTCTACTCCGCCGGCGGCAACCCCAGAGCTGCCGAGAAGAAGTTCGAGAGCGACGTTCACAAGGCCTCGGCCGACATCAAGAGCCACCTTCCCCAAACTTCCCAGACCAACGTCGAGGCTGATGCCAAGCGCTACGGCCAGCAGGCTGGTGCCAAGATTGACAACGTTGTATGCTCAACCCTTCTCAACCTCCCGAGGCAATCCATCGGAGCAACGCTCCCGTACTGACTGCTTCGCAGATCGCCGAAGCCGACAAGCAGGCCGGAGTAGCCAAAAGCAACGTCGAGTCCTACGCCAAGGATGCTCGCGCGGAGGCCATCCGCGCCGTCGACAAGTTCGACCACAAGGTTGAGGAGGGCGCCGCCAAGGCCAAGGGTGGTCTCTCCAGCTGGTTCGGTGGAAGCAAGTAAACAAGCGACACTTCAAAATCTCGGTTCGAGCTTCAACGGGGCGTTTTACGGGCACATATTTTTTCTCTTTTTCTTCTTCTTCTTCTTCTTCTTCCTCTTCTAATAGCAAGGCATCTATCTGAGAACGCACGATGATGGCTAGCTGTGCTCTTTGACGACGACTAATACGTTATCATTCATCCTCACACTTACAACTGCACCCGTGACTTCTTGTAGTGATTCTTCTCTTTTCATCCTGGTCGTAAGCTTTGAATCTTTTAAAAACCCGATTCCTGGATATCAATACATGCTCTTCCACCTGGTCTAGACATTTGATGTAAAAACAAAACCACCCCATACAGTATCACTCACTACTACTACTACTACTACTGCTGCTGCTTCTCCATCTCAGTCGCAACTAGCTTCAAAATCTCCTCGCAGCTCTTCATCGCATTCTCTGGCCTTTTGGCCACCGCCTGCCATACCTCACCGTGCCGTGGCTCGTTGAGCACGCACTTGGTCACCACATCGGCACGCTTCTCCTCCGTGCCATGCTGCAACAGGAAGCGGTAATACCACGCCCAGCTATCACCCCTGTCGCTGTCCAGCACCAGCGCCTTCTCGAACCAGTTCTGCGCCTTCTCAAGTTTGCGGTCGCCCCAGAAGATGCGCGCGACCGCCACGAACAGGCCTGGGTCGTTGTCGACCTTCTTTATGGCCTCGAGACTTCGAGGCTTACGCTGCGTCCGGGGTTCGAGGTGCCAGATCTGCTCGACCCAGAGCAGGCCGCTCTTGGGAACCTCTTGCTGCGCCTTGGCCATCATGGATTTGGCTTGCGTCATGTTGCCCGCACGTCGCTCGAGGCGCACCGATTCGCACCATAGCTCAGCGTTCTTGGGCACGGCGAGGCGGGCGCGGTCAAGGACGGATCTTGCTTTGACGGTGAGGCCGTTCTTCTCCTCGAGGCGAGAATAGAGCAGCCATAGGGGCACCGACTTGGGCACGGCCTTGACGCCTGTGGCATACGCCTCCCTCGCTTGGCCGTCCTTGCCCGAATCCTCGTAAATCTGGCCCTTCAACATCCACAGCTTAGCTGCCGCGGGGAAGAGCTGCAGCGCCTGCAGCGTGAGGTCGAGCGCCGCATCGACGTTGCCGAGCACGCGTTCGAAGACCACGCTCTTCATCCAAACGCGGTCTGTGGGAGCTTGTTCGCGCGCAATCTCGAGCAGCTTGCGCGCCTGGTCGACATTTCCGCTCTCCGACTCGAGCTTGACGGCTGCCAGCCAGATGTCCTCGTTGTTGGGGTTTTGGTTGAAGGCTCGCTTTAGCACCAGTCGTGCGTTGTCCACCTCGCCGGCCTGCCACTTCTCCTTGGCCAACATCATCCAGAGATCCTCGCTCTTGGGGCATGCCTCGACGGCCTTTTCCAGAACCTGCCACAACGACTCACGAGTACCGTGGTTCCTCTCCAGATCCGCGGCCGCCAGCCACATGGTCTTGCTATTTACGAAAACGCGCAGTGCGTAGGCATAGATAGCCCTAGCTGTCTCGTATTTGCCTCTGTTGATGCTGGCGCGCGCGTCCTCCATCCAGGTATCCTTGCGGTCGTCGTCTTCATCCAAGCCCCACCCAAGCGTCTCGCGGATCATGTTCTCACAAGTGATAAGGGCACCCTCCTCTTCGCAACGTTCAGCCTCGGCAATCCACTCCTCGCGCTTAGGCATAGCCGATTCCTTGACCAAGACTTGAACGGCACGCTTGATGACGTTGACCTTGTTTCCTTGGCCGAGCTGTTCTTGTAATCGCGCAGCTGCAATCCAGATCTCATGTGAAGTAGGGCAGGCCTTTCGTGCCCTGTTGAGAACCTTTTGCGCATTCTCAGGTGTTTCAAGGCGCGCCAGTGCTAGCCAGAGGTCGACTGATAGGGGTATCAACTCCGTGGCCTTGGCGAGAAGCAGCTTCGCATCTTCGGGGTCCTCCTCGAGATTGACAGCCTCTTTCCATAAGGCCTCGGACTCGGGGATGTTGTCTAGTGCTTGTCGGATTACTCGCTTCTTGTTGCTAGGAAGTGTCTCCAGTCGCATAGCCTCGACCCACAACCTAACTGAGCGGCTATTCGCTTCAATTGCCCGCCGAGCGATGACCTTGGCGTTGTGAGATTCGTGGTTCAGGCGAATATTTTCCAGCCAGGCGTCCTCGCTCTTGGGGCATCGTGTGCAACCCTGATCGATAGTCTTTCGTGCCGACACAATCTTGCCAGCCAGCTCCTCCAGTCGCGCCGCAGCAATCCATCCCAAAGCGTTATTGGGATTGGTTTTGACGACCGACTGCAGCAGCTCCCGCACTCGGTTGATATCGCCGACTTGCGCCTGTGCTTCGCTCATCTGCATCTTGTTCAGGTTCGTCAGGTAACCTTGCGGGTCGATACTCGTTGAGCTACCGCCGACGGAGTCGGTGCCAGCTCCTTGTGATGCTTGCTCGAGTCTCGACTTGAGTACCTTGTCTCGCGCAGCACCGATCTTGGCGAAGTTGGTCATCGTTCCATCCGAAGCATCTCCACCACCGCTCGATGCCGCGCCGTCGTCAGCTACCGTCGTGCCCAGCTCTGAGGAATCACGCGCAGCCGCGAGCACACTATCCGGTACAGCATAGAAGCGTTGTCGCAGTGCCTCCTTGCTACGTCGGTTCTTGCCTGTCAGATCTCCCACCTCTGGCAGGTTTGCCCATTCGTCATCCGACACCGTCGCTAGCGCTCGTTTCAGATCGGAGAACTGCTGCTGAATCTTTGGGTTGTTGCGCTCGTATTCTTCCTGCTCGGCCTGCTCGCGGGCTTCTCGCTGCCGTTTTCGTCGGTCCATTCTCTCGTCTACCCATTCCCAGATCTTGTCCGCTTCCTCATCATCCTTATCGTAGACGCCCCCAGCAAACAGGCCAACCTCGTTATCGGGGTCTTGGTATCGCTCGCTGTTGTCGTCGCCGCCGTCGTCTTCCTTCTCCTTGTCTTTGCCCTTGCCATCGGGTGCGAGTCCTAGCTGGGCCGCGCGCTTCGCAAGGGCCTCCTTGATCTGGTCTTCGCTAGGACCATCGCGCGCAGGACCTAGATCTGATCGAGTCGTGAAGCCGGTAGCACCGCGACCTAAACCGGCCACGTAGTTTTCCGGCGCAGGCTGGCTAAGGAAGTCGCGTCGAGTCGTCATTTTCGCAATGAGCCCGTGGGCACTGCAAGTCGAATGTTGTCTGCCTACAGCTTCCGATCAAGGATCCTGAAAAACAAGGAAATATGCTGTAAGTTGTAGAAAGGTACGTGCCGCTTGGAGCTGGCAGACGGACAAGACGGTGTTGATAAAGCTCGGCGACACCCAGGGCTTCTACTGCAATCCAGGTACGATTAGACTGGTGCTAACATCTTCGAGCCGGGTCCCAACTTAAGACCGAATTTGCGCCGGGTGCCATTAAGAATTCGTACTTACGTAGACGAGCCTGACACGTAGCTGACTCTCTATCGATAAGACCCTGGTCAAAAAAAGTTCAACTCCACGTCCCCTCCCCACGATACCGCCGCATCGCCTCAAGCCCACCAAAACCCGACCAGCTACCATGGGAAAGACGAAGCCAGCAAAGCGCGCCAGCGCCTCGAATACGCCTTACGAGCGCCCTGGAGGCTCGGGAGGCTCAGGCGCAGCCAGCAAGACGAACAATGTATTCAAGTTCAACACGAATTTCGGCCAGCACATTCTCAAGAACCCTGGTGTCTCGGATGCCATTGTCGAAAAGGCCTACCTCAAGCCCACCGACACCGTGCTTGAAGTCGGTCCCGGTACGGGAAACTTGACGGTCCGAATCTTGGAGAGGGCGAAGAAGTGCATCTGCGTGGAAGTCGATCCCAGAATGGCGGCTGAGGTGACGAAGCGTGTGCAGGGTACACCCGAGCAGCGAAAGCTGGAGGTGTTGCTGGGCGATGTTATCAAGACGGAACTTCCTGCTTTCGATGTCTGCATATCAAATACTCCTTACCAGGTATGCCTTTCAAATCACTTGTATGCTCGATATCGGCACCACCTAACACTTTGCGATAGATTTCCAGTCCCCTCGTCTTCAAGCTGCTCTCGCTGCCAAACCCTCCCCGAACCTCCGTCCTGATGTTCCAGCGCGAATTCGCCCTTCGACTCACGGCTCGCCCCGGCGATGCCCTCTACTGCCGTCTCTCTGTCAACGCGCAGTTCTGGGCTAAGATCACCCACATCATGAAAGTCGGCAAGAACAATTTCCGCCCGCCACCCCAGGTCGAATCCTCCGTAGTCCGCATCGAGCCCAAGATCGGCAAGGATCGTCCCAACGTCTCGTGGGATGAGTGGGATGGCCTCTTGCGCGTGTGCTTTGTCCGCAAGAACAAGACGTTGCGCGCTAGTTGGTTGGGTACCAAGGAAGTGCTCGCCATGGTGGAGCGTAACTACCGCACTTGGTGCGCCATGAACGGCATAGCTCTTGATGACGGGGTCGTTGAGGACGGCGACGAGGATATGGAGGTTGAGGATGCCGGCGTCGACGGTGAGGAATGGAATGGCATGGATGTCGATGAGGATGAGGAGGTGCCCGAGTTCTTCAAGGAGGTGCAGAGCGCCGCTGCCAGCGTGCCTAAGACGAAGAGCAAGCGCAAGAAGACAAAGGTTGCTGAGCTTGTTCGTGAGAAGATTCGAAAGGTACTCGAGGATGTCACCGAGCTCGCCGACAGACGTTCAGGCAAGTGTGACGAGAACGACTTCCTGCGGTTGTTGTTCGCCTTCAACGAGGAGGGAATACATTTCTCATAAGCTGAACGTCGCGGCTTGGTGCAACGGAGCGAAGGGGGGGGGGAAGCAAAGGGGAAGGGGTCACGGCGTTAAGGACATTTTCACATTAGTCGGGAGTCTTAGATCAGATAGATCCTTTCTTGTGCAGATACCTCACGAGAACAGCCAGCGTCAGACATTTCGTCAAGACTAATTATTTTCATTGATTTATGTACATCGAGGCTTACTCAACGGCTTCTGCCGATTGCCCCTGCATTTTTGCTTTCTTTGTCTGGATCATAAGCCGTTACGATTAGAGCGCGTAGTTGCCCCTGTTCCGTCTACCAAGTTTTTGAAGGGGAATAAAAACGTAACAATCCCCCCCCGGTAGTGCCCTCCCATCGCCAACTCGAGACAATCCTAATGAGCAACTCCGAAATCATGCAACCCGATAACAGGGTCGACAAAGAGATCTCAAACATGCCCGAGTCAGTAGTGGGAAGCTAATCATGAGAAAAAGATGAAGCCTACAAAGGAAAGAAGAAAAAAAAAACATCCAAGTCAAAACGGACAGGAGCCAGGGGCGTAAATCTGTCTATAATCAAGAAGCAAAGCCATCGAATACTCCAGACTCTCTCGATGTTCAGCCATCAAATGGATGCAAGATGTCATCCAACGCCGCTGCTCCCATTTACCATGCAATGCACGCTCCATACACATAAGTCAAAGTGCGTAACAAAGGAAAGCTAGATGAGCATAAGGAGACGGCCGCGCCCAGAGCTCACCTAGTAGTTGGTGTCAGTCAGTGTGCTATTGGACGGATCGTTGGCAGAGTTTGGTTGGACAGTCTTCCTTCCGGACACCGTGGCACTGCGAATACGAGCGCTCAGCGGCAGGCTGTACTTGACGACGCCTTTAACGATGAGGTCGAATTCGTTCTGATAGATGCGTTCCCATCTTTTAGAACCACCAGCAGTTCCGTTCAGAGGATATGCAAGCTGCAGTTCGCCCGTTGAAGAGGATGTGCCCTGGTGGAATAGGGAGCCCTCGAAAGTAAGGGGACTGTCAAACTCAATGATCCGCCCCAACAGCACGTTTGGTTTAGTATCGTCGTCGTCGTCACCACCACCTTCCTGAGGGGGGTCTATGTCTGGGTCGTCCAAAAGCCGAATGTCCTCCGGGCCTCTAGCCGGACGCTCCCACCAGTCTGAGTCCGTCCCTGCATATTCTGATTTGGCAAACACTTCCAGGTTCGCATGATCGATGGTGACGACAACAATATTAGGATTATGTGCTTTGACCGTAAGGTCAAACATCAAAACTTGCTCGCTGGTGACAACGCTCTTGATAGCAGTAATTTCGATGCCCGTCATGGGCTGTGACGTAGCGAACATAAAGCCTATAGCTCCAGTGATCACTAACATAAACATCATGGTCAGTACCAAGCACGCTGCAAAGCGATTCAGGTAAGAAGACCGCCGCGCAAACGTTTGGGATTCTGCTTGCCGCAAGTTGTGCGGGCTATTTCTGTTGCGGGTAGATCCGAAAGGGCGCGCCATGCCCATCAGCGGGGTGCGTTCGTCGTCGGCGCTTGTTGCATCGTCCATATCATAACTAGATGACAGTTGCATGGCAGAGCGCTTGTTTCCCAGGCCGCTGCGCGCTGAGTAATTGTGCCTCGGGCTTGGTGGTCCAGATGAGTTTCGCGAACCGTGGCCGGAAAGCTTCGACCTGGCCGCATTGGGAAACGGCGACTCGTTGTCGAAAAGAGACGTATGCCCATTCGCGGGCTGTCGACCCCAACGGCCAATGTGATGATGATGTCTGGCCGTACCTCTCGCGGAGCCACCGGCGCTACGGCCGCTGCCTTTTCCGTCCTCATCTCCAGTGGTCAGGCTTTCATTTCCGTTGGGATTGAAAGAGTTGACGAATTTCATAGTCTTCTTGGGTGCCGGTCCATGACTACTGTGCCCGGAGCCCTCCATGATGCCGTAGATCGAACGCAAATCGCGACGGTCAGCCTGACTAACCATGGAAGTTGCGCTGGGTGTTCTGGAGTGAAATCGACGTTCTGAACGGTCGTTGCCGTCCGGAGGGTTGGAATCGTAAACAAATGTTTCTTCCGAGTCAGACGTGTCAGCTTCGTCTACCGCACTGGCAATGGTGGCCTCAAAGATGTCTGCCTTTGATGATCCTAATAAACTCCTGATCAGCATATAGTCACGCGGGCAACCGAGAAAGCTTAAAGTGGACACCCCATGGGCCCAGACATGAACAGAGAAATGTGGCTGACGAAATCCAGCAAGTTACATCCTCAAACAGACGTTGGCAGCGCGTGAGGACATCAGTAGAGTCAAGCAGAATTGAAAATGTGGAAGCGTGCGCGTTTGCAAAGAGCAGTAGGTGAACTTACCAGTGCCTGAATTCACGGCAGGCTGTTTGCGCACCGTTCTCTTCTTTTCCTTCTTTGGTTTGATGGTTTCCGTACTCGGCTTTGCTCTGAGCGTTCCGTTGGTGCTCTCAAGCTTAGGGCCAGTTGCAAGCGCAATCTGGGGAACGCTGGGCACCGTCTCAGTCTCCACAGTCATGCTCTGGTTTGAGCTGTCTTGCTTGGACTTTGTATGCTTGGCAGACATTGCACTAGACTGCCTCGATAGCATAGGGGGCGGTACCGACATCGTCCTGCGCTGCTCAGCCTTGTTGTTGCCATCGCCACAGCTTTCCTGCACAGGCTGATTCGGCCGAGCTTGAAGGGTCCAGCCATCGTTTGCCGCACCGTCGGAGTGGTTTTGTGAGCCTGATAGCTTCTCCTTGACCCTTTCCAACAGAACGCTATCGTTTTTTGGATTTGGGGAGTTTGGAAGGCTAACTTCCTCAACAGTCTCCAAAGCGCTCCGAGAAGGAGTGGGGAGACCGGACTGCAGTTGAGCCTCCTCCATTTCACTTTCCGTTGCTACCGGGTTAGGTTCCGGCTGAGGCGAAGGAGTGGCCCGCTGCACGTTGATTGCGGCCATTTCCTGGTCACTACGACGGGTGGCTATCCCAGGTCGAGTAAACAGCTGCTGAGGTGGGGGCGATCGTAACCGCGGTGAGATAGGCCATCGCAAGCTATCCCTCAAGTCTGTGGTAGAGCTCGGCTTTAGCGGAGTGGGCGCCTGCGGTTGCTGTCGCTGCTCCTGTGAGGGTAGCAACGCAGGGGTGGTGTTGGAAGAAAGTGGCCGAGATGATATGGAGCTGACACCGCCAAGCTTAGTTGGTCGGGAAGGGCTCGACTCGGGATGATTGGTTTTGCGAGTTCTTGAACCTGTGAGTCGCTGAGCGGAAGCGGCTCTGCGTGGTTGGCGAGTAGGAGATGATTCGCGCGAGGCCCGAGGAGAAGGCAGGGGAAATGTGTTATTCGCATTTGGTTTCGGCGTATGACGACCTGCCGCTGACGTCGACGAGGCAGATGGAAGGCCTGTGCTATTAGAAGACTGTTTGTTATCGAGGCCGGAGACGGATTGGCCACCGGCCGAGGCAGAGTCTGGGATAGCAGACGACTTGTCCATCGTAACAGAGCAGCGTTTGACCGGCGCAACGGCAAGATGGTTTATTCAAGAGCGATGGGTGGCGAAGAATACAACTGACAATAGCATTGTCGTCGTCAGAGCGTCATTGAGACAGGATCGTAGGACCGGGGGTGGCCGATCACCAGCGCCAGAGGCCGAGTAGGGTTGTGATAACCCAACCTAAGCTGGCGGATGCCGGGTTTATCCTGATGCAATCGGCAACCGTACAAGACAAAACGAACGGGTAATACGGTTGAGTCGGCTAAAGATGAGGGACAGAGAGCAGTCGAGCGTCGCCCTTGAGACAAAATTGCGAGCGGAGCTTGTCTAGGGGACGGCGACGTCGGCCAAAGTGTTGAAAAGTTGCTGGAAGCTGGCGATGAGGGTGACGAGAAGTGTGAAAGGTAGTAGTGAAGATGGTGACGACGGTGGAGGTGGATGTACGAAGAGGCGGTAGTGGGCGTAGTGGGCGTAGTGTTGGTAGAAGAGGTAAGGACGACGCTTACCATACCCTTGGCGTAGCAATATCCGCCTGGGCCAGGTTGTTGGCGGCCAAGTGGTGAGGTATCGACTGTTATGCAGGTACCTTCCTGGCTTGGTTTGCAACGGCCCGCTTGCAGGTACAGCACAAAAAGCTGGAATTCCAGACAAACGATTGCACAACTGATACCCTAGCAGAGAAGAAGTACAAGTACAGAAGAGGAAGAGGAAGAAAAGTACTGCTGGATTAGCAGGCTAGGGAAGAACTACGTGATTGGCTAGGCGGTGCTAGTGCGTGAGCATGACACAATTTGTTAGGACGGGCTAATATCGTCTGGCCTATTTCCGACCGAGCTACGAGGGCTTAGGCCGCTTAGACTGCCTGGAAGCAAACCTTTTCAGCAGTGCTTTGGGGGCGCTCTGGTGCGTTTTAGGGCGCTCTTTTAGGGGGTTGGAAGTTGGGAGTTTGGAGTTGGGTGTTGAGCAGCAGCCTACCGGTACGTGGCAAGACACAACAGCGTCTGATGTACCAAACGACACAAGATCGACAGCTCAGACCAAGATAATCCGCACGAGATGCAACCGTCCAAAGTTGCCTAGTCCAGTTTATCCCTCCCACCGAAAGCCCCAACGATGGCGTCGCGTCGTCCGCACTAAGACGGCACGAAAGTATGTTTGCTAGGGAAGAATGGACAGCCCGTGGGGTGGGCGGGATTTCCTAAACCAACAGCACATGCTCAGCTTTCCCTGAGGAACCACCTTTGAAAACGAGGCGAGCAAGATCTGGCTACTTTCCTGCGTGCCTAGTCTAGTACAAACCCCGGTCTTCGGGGGAGCCAAAGAGCTTCCCGCGTTGCTATCACGCTTGTGTCTCTCTGCACCACGCCCACGGGGACTGCAGAGTATCCGTACTTGGGTGTCAGGCCCAGCTCTGTCGATACTGCACATGTGTCCTAGCCTGGGACTCATCACTGGTGATGACGTTCGACAAGCCTCAAATAAGTCTCCCGGACCTCGCTCAGCCCCAAGTCGCCAGTGTCACAATCATAAGCTGGAACAAGATGATTGTTTCCGTCGGCGAAAACCGCGATCCACTGCATCGATAGACATTCCTGTCATGGTAAGATACAGTAGAAGGCTGGGGTTTGCCGTGCTTCCTTCTTCTGGCCCAATGTATCTCTCACCCCAGTCTCGTGCGCACCGTACTACGGCGGTCACGCAAGCTACCTTGAGAGTGTTAGTCAGACCTTGCTTGTCACAGGACATTCTGCTATTGTCACTGCCATTGACAACGGAAGGTTATTGCCTCTAGCCAGGATGAGAGCCGTTCCGAACATATGGGCCCAACGTCCGTGACTGGGGCCAAGCTGTGATACTGGAAGATGATACGTGCCTAGAATATGGCCGTGGTCCCTCTATACGTACTCTGTATCGGTCCCCTATAATTCCAACCCGAGCATGATACTGGTACTTCCGCTCTCGTGCAATTTCGGGATGCTCACGGGGAGCCCGAGACTGTGCTAGCTTGCTCAAAACAGAGCTGAGCAGAGCAGAGCAGAGCAGAGCCAGCCCGGCCGAAGAACGTACTACCAGTAGCACCGTAGTAGTTCTCACCGGCACAACGCTACTATATACCGCCGGGCATCGGGGAAGACATCCCATATCCACCGTGTAGCCGCTCGAAGCCTCCTTCCTGACCGCATGTTTCCCGTCTGCTCCATCTTTTATACTCGATCGACCAGTCCAGTAAATCCTCAATCAGTCAACCAAGGCCGTAGTTGGACCCCCCGGTGACCTGCCGCGTATCTGATGTTGATTCAGTTGGGGTGTACACATCTGCATGTGCGGAGTAGTACACCGATATTTCGACTCGAGACCTGTTCTGGTACACCCTCGCTTCACCCTGGCGGTCTCCGGGTCCCAGGTCGCGGGCCTCGCTAACGGCGTTTGGCAATCCTGCAAACTTCCCCGGAGGTCGGTCCATGCAAGATACAGCGCTATACACGAAAGCCACGAGGTTGGCGTCGACCTGCCGAACCCGAGCTTGCCCTCCTCTCGCCACCAGATCAGTGCGATCTTACTGTATACCATCATACTAGTAGTACTGACTGCGCAATGTCCAAAAGGTCAAGAGTCACACCACACAACAACAAACACGTCGTAACCTTCGCGTCCCTCCGAGACAAATAATGTCGGTGGATGATACGAAACGGGAGAGCATGAACAAGGCGGTTGTCGTCCACAGTCCCAGTCTATTCTACTCTACTCTACTCTAGCAACTTGAACCTAGGGTTATCCGCCGGCTTGGTTAACACGTGCCGCTGTGCTTCCAGCGGGAGACCGGCATGCTCGTCAGGCACAAGTGCAGGCACAAGCACTATCCGGGGAAGAAGAAGACGGTTGTTCTGCTTGATTTGCCGTTGCCATGGCGCATCGCTCCGTGCGCAGCAGATAAACCCGATCAGAAGCCTCGGCACCCGCATCGCGCGTTTAGCCCGGATTCATCAGCTCTTCGCAATCCGGAAACGCATTCGGAAGCGTAAACTCACGTGCATCGCTTGCGGTAGCTCTCTCTTCGCGAAGAAGTGGGCAAAGGATCGACCCTGGAAGACTGACTCTGGTGTACTGTACTCTGGTTCGAGTCGAAGCCCTGTCATTCTTCCACTATCTCGACCTCTCACAGGCCGACACGACTCGCCCCACCTGTTGACAGCTCGCTAAGAAGAAGTGTGGCACTCTTTTCAGTCAGGGCAGCCAGCCAGCCAGCCAGCCAGACAATGAGTGAAAGAAAACTCTTGAGATGCTGTCTGCGTGAGAAAGCTTCTTTGACTGCGCCAGAATCACGACACAGAGATGCGAGACACTGGCCGGTTAGCGAAGAATCTGGGGTATGTAGTTACTTACTAAGTACTCAACAATGCGTCGAAGCAGTTTTGACATGGATATTGGTCAAGAGACATGCCATGTTCTCCGAGAGCTTGTACAGTCAAGTCACTTGCAGCTTGGATGGGTGGCCTCATCAGTATCGCAAGGGTCGGCGTGACTGAGTGCCGACCACTTGTTCGACAGTGCTTGGTAGGATGCGTACTCGATGTTAACAGGTGCTTTGATGATTGATGAATGCAGATAGGTGATGCGTTGTACAATACTGCAGGGTAAATGAGACAGTCCCAGCGTTTGTTGGGGGGCCAGGCGAGTAAGCCCATGTGAAGTCCCTTGCAGACGAGCGATGCAGACGAGCGAAGCAGCAACCGACTGCATACCATGACAGCCATGCGATACAGGTCTACACAGTAGCAACATGATCGCTTCCGGTGTTGCGGTACTGCGCCTGATGCGTCGCAAGTCGTGTGCGTTCAGGAGACTCGATAAGGACGGGCGAAACACGTATCACACGTCCATCTGAGGATGCCCTGTAATCTTGCAGAGAATCTGTTGTCACATGAACAAGGCCCTACAGCCTTCTTGAGATGTGACTTTGCATGCCCGGTATGAGAACATGGTTCACAAACCTGTTTGTTATGCCTTCCATCACTCTTGAGCCTTCTCTTGAGCGAGAAGAACCCAGACGTTATATGTTTGAATGCGAACGCGTGCGAATCCACACCTAGGACCATGGCAAAAGCCACGGCTTGTAACGGGCGAGAACGTTGAATGGGAGAGTTATAGGATCATGTCTCGTAAGACACTCGATTACACCCACGGACCTCTGAACAATCTGCAAAGCCCTCGTCTCTCCATCCCAAGCACCATTATGTGATCACAAATGTACGGATGCGAATCTGAAGCCATCGTTAAGCCAAAGACACAACTCCGCCATATCTAGAAACGTAAAATCATACATTGACCGACCTTCAGTCCCCGTTCATACCCATACCCTTCCCAAAAGTCGAGAAGGGTGTTAACACAAGTAGATCCTTAGAGTCGTAGTATTGTATCCAACCCAGTTCGCGCCCTAATCAAGATCGCTACCTCCCGCCCATAAGTCATGTTCATCCCAAGTTTTCATCATGGTTGATACAGAGAATGGGTCATGCTTACTCCGGAATCGGGTCGCTAGCAACAGCTTGCTGTTGCGACTGTTGCTGTTGCTGCTGGTCGTCCTTCTTAGAACCCCAGGACCAGCCCGCGTACCAACTCGCTCGCTTGTTGGAGTTGTCCTGCTTCTCTTGACTCTCCTTCTCCTGCACAAGCCGCAGGGGGCGGGGCTTGCCACCGGCGAAGGACGTCAGCGCGTGCTTGTCGCTGTGCGATCGTGGGGGAGATTGCGACGAGGTAGATGCTGCTGTCGATGCATCGCCTGCCTCGGAGGCGCCGCTCACGCTCGATGTTTCGCTACGCATGCCCGAGAAGTTGCTCGACGTTGGCACGGTACCGCCGCTTGGGATACGTGCTGCGGCGTTAGGGTTATTGCCAGACATGCTGGATGGTGCAAAGAAGGTCTGCGAGTGACGCGGAGTGCCTAATGGAGGCGAGACGGGACCGTGATACATCTGACTGACGAGGCTCGCTGCGCCAGTGTACTGGTCGCTCTGCGGACGGGAGCGGCGCTTGGTTTGGTTTCGCGTCAGATTGCCGATGGGGATGCTCGGCGCCTTGTCTGGGTCGGTATGGTCGCTATTAGTCGCTGGTTGAATCACCGAAATCGGTCTCGGCCGCGGTCTCGTAGATCCTGCAGTGACAGACTTAGCTCGCTGCAGCATCGATGGACTGACTGGCTTCTCGCTCGGTGGCGGAGGAAGGTCTTTATTTGTGTTCGGTGCTGGCTTAGCGTCGACAGACGTGTCCAAGATGGATTCAAACTCTTGATGCTGAAGAAGGCGTTCAATGATCTTGTTAATGTACAGTGTCAACGCCTTGTTTTGCTCCTTCTGAGATTTCAGCTCCGCCTCGAGTCGGCGGTCGTTCTCGGTCGCGACCTCACCCTCGACGGCCTCTGAAAGCTCGTCGGCGAGACTTGATCCACCAGTGTTGCCCTCGAGTGCGTTGAGGGCGTCCTGATTAGAATTGTTGCCCATGTAACTAAAGTCGCTCTGGCCAAAGTCGCCCTTCAGTGTGCGCTCTTGTAGGAGGAGCTGGTAGCTCTCGTTGTCTTCCATGAGTCTGGCGTTGGCCATACGGGCTTCCATAAGCTGGCGCTCAACCTCGTGCAGTCGGCCACCGCCCTGGTTCTCTGACTCAACCAGCTTGATCTGGGCCTCTGCAAGTTCCAGGCGCAGCGATTCAATGAGCTTATCCTTTTGAAGGATAAGCTTGGAGCTGTTTCGAGAGTCGCTTCGCTGAAGTGAGGATGGAGGTGCAAAGCTGCCTTCGAGGGATGGTGAAGAGGTATTGGCTGTTGAGTAAGTTAGCGTGGTATTTTTTGTGGTGAGGATGATTACAGTTCGTACACTGTCGTGAAGGGCGAGGCTCGTCCTCGTTGTTGTTGTTTCGTTGGGCTAGGCTGTCCTTGAGGCGCTGTATCACAGTTTGCATTTCCTCCTCGCGGTTGGCCATCTCTTCCTTCTCTTTGAGGATGGAGCTGCGCTCTGCCTCGTAGATGGATTCCATCTCACGCATCTGGCGAGTAACCTCTCGCTTCTCATTCTTCAGAGTCTCGATCTGCTCTTCGTGCTCATGGGCCTTCTCTTCAAGCTTAGCCGACTCTTTGACCGCCTCGTCAAGTTTCGATTGGAGGACATCGCACTGACGCTTGTACTGCTGTGACTGCGATTCCTCCTTCTCCAAACGCTGCTGGAGTTCCTCGATCGTGGAGGCAGCTTCGGCACGGGCATCCGACTCTGCGGGCGTCAAGCTCTCCGTGTTTCGACGAGTGATTGCTGCTCGGGCTGACACAGGGGCTCCATTCCGAAGCGACTGTCTACGCGCCTGACCGTTGACAGGCGGTGTCGTAGTAGAGGATCGGGAAGACGAGCGCGACGGTGATGCGCTCGGCGACCGACTTTCAGCGGTGGACACACGGCCGACACCGCCAGCCGGTGGCTTCTTGGTTGTTGCTGCTGACATCCTGAGGCGGTGGGAAGGGGGCGAGGTTTGTTGGGTTGAGTTGATGGTTTGGTCGATGTGTAAGAAGATGTAAAGGAGAAAATCGACTAGGCCGTTGCTTGGCTTGCTGCTCACCGTCTATCGGACATGTATGTGTAAACCAGCTTGTCTAACTTGAAGGTGGACTCGGCAGGGTAGATTATGGATTAAAGGATGGGGAATAAGGAGGGGACCCTAGAATAGGCCCCAGCGCCTCTCAGCACAAGGAAGCGTGTGCAGAGCGTGTGGCGTATGTGTCTGAATTCTGACTGGCAGTGTAAAAGCGTCAGGAGAAGAATGATTAACGAGAGCCCGGTATCAGATCGACTACTGTAGACTACTCTAGAGCAGTACGTAGTAGCTAAACATGGAAGCTTTGCGCTGCAATCAATGAAGTTCTACTGTTCTGTGCAGAAGTAAGCACGACGTGGGAAGTGTCCGCTGTTCATCAGGTGCGGTTGCGGGCGTACATGTACTGTACAGTACTCCGTACAGACCTACGATCTTCAGTGCTCCACGCTACATCGAAACGCCTAAACAGTCCGTTAAGCCACCAAAGCGTACTTCGGAATGCGCATGGCCGTTGCCACTGTCTCTCTCTGCGCCTCACGATGAGATACGTGGTAGGGTAATTCTCGTACACAGCTGTCAAATGGCATGCTTGTTCTGGGCTCTTTTCGGTATGTTACCGCTCATCAGGCTGGCTAGCTGTTGTTTACTAGCAACAAGCCGCGTGCGTCGCGGCCCCTGGCGCAGGGCAACCGCAACCATCACCGCCCTAACTCGCTACCATTTGCAGTATCTTACTCCGGACAGTGATGGTCGCGGAATAAAACACTGGCTAGCAGCTGTCTTTCAATGCACATGACAACGCAGCGTTCCCTGCATCATCTCATTCTATTCCTTGTTGCTTCGAGGCATTGAAGGTCCCTCCCCACTCCTACCTCCTCCCCCAGCTCACCCAGATTCAATAAATGATTGAGCTGTCACTCAGTTTCACTCGTGTTTCTTGATGTCTGGCTTTCTTCACGCTTTGCCCAACTTAGCCTTCACCCGATCACTTTGTCCCAGTTCCCTCTACTGCAGTCTTGACTATCAAATGCCATGTCACACGTCCACGTCCACGTCCACGTCCACGTCCAGGCCCACGCTTTGATACTACCGAGAGAAGATAACTAGCCACTTTTACCACACATTGATCAATGCACTATGCGCATGATTCAATCAGTGCCAAGTGTTAACATTGCTCCCCCATTGTTCGATGAGGGTGGGCGTTCACCGTTTCGTGATGTCTCCTTTTTCCATTAAGACAGCAGTAATCAACACTTCATTTATTCGATATCGCAAAGCTACAGACATTGCAACCAGTAGTGCAGTCTATAGTCTTTGACTACATCGTGCTTAGGGGTATCATCTTGTCACTATATTCTCAGCTGCCATCCTATCAAATGGCTTCCTTCCCAACGTACAGCTGTACTTGGGTCCTAAAGCCCATAGCTAAGTCAACTGCATTGGCGTTACCGTTTTATGCGATTCAGTATGTTCGAGGGGTCCTTAATGTCCTGCCCAGTGTTGCATTTTAGTCATCCCCAACTTCTTTCAGCCTTTACCTCTTTGATAACGAGCAAGATCCGCGTCCTCGATATGTCATTCAATTAGCTAACATGATGAAATGAAAGAAGCTTCGTTCCGAGTCGTTGCTCGGTACCTAGGGGTTTGGGACTGATCGACCTGCGCTCCTGAACATTCGCATCGTGCGCCTGTAAGACCCTGGAAACATATTTTGTGATCTTATTTCCCATGTAAACAGGGTTCCTGAAAGTTTCAAGACGGCCAACATTTTGCTGTTTGTTCTCACAATCTATAAAGATGGAGCTTCCAGTGCTCGACGAAGGATATTGTAATGCCACTTCCCAGCTGAATACCACTGCTTTCGATATAGAGGCTTCATTGCTTACAGCCCTTTGTTTTGACAAGATACAGGCTGTTCTTTTACTATTCTCTTGACATAGGTGACATAGGTGCCGTCTGTGACAGCCACTAAACCCGACTTTCGCTTGAGTAGAAGAAGAGGAACTTGTAGATGTTGATGGCGATCTCAAGTACAATTTCTTTATTTTTGGAACGGTGCGTATTGTAGAACTTCCTGCCATAACGCTAAGAGAGAGATAAGAAGTATCATAACTAGAAAATGTTGAGTTCGCTTCAGTTGTACTAACCTTTTCAATCCCAGACTACTCACAGAGCACTCCGTACCGTAGACTTCGAGACAAGCCAACGACCCATTTAGACAATCCTTGCTTACTGGTCGCTTTAGTTAATCTTTAAGTATTGATCGCAAGATGGAATCGCCAGCACTACTTTAGGTCACGTACAGATTCCCCACCGAGGTATCACATCCAAAACTACCATGTGCGAAAACTTTACAACAGGAACAGTCACTTTTCAATTGGTACGCACGTCACAATAAGAACCGGTCAAGCTGTAGGAGATTCAAGATGGCGGGGAACAATGTTCATGAGCTTTATTTGTTTCATTGGAGAGACTGATATCCTAGATCAAGGACATCAAGTCATATTGGAAGCCCACGACACATAGGTCGAGGGGAGTACGCCGGCTCACAGTCAAGTGGCCAGGTACTCTCAAAGTCATCGCTTGTCGCATCATGCGTAGATTTGGTATATTTTCAGATACCCCGGACCCGTTTTACCCCAACGCCAGAAAATCATCGATTCCATTTTAAAGCATTTAAGCGGCCTGGTCACTGAGGATGTCGGAGTCACCAGCATCGAGGATGGCCATGGTGGAGCAGCGGAAGAGCTTACCGCAGGCGGTACCGAGCTCAATCTGTAGCAGAGAATGGTAAGCATTTGAACCCTCCAAAGTCTAGTAGACTTTTTCTCTGGGTAGGCTGCAACAGGCGAAGTGCACGGCTTGCAGCCAAAGGATGTACTTTCGACTTGAAAGCCAACCTCAAGAGATAAGAAATTATGTGCGTGACCTCGCATGTTGAATACGAGAGATCGCACTAAGAAACATGGTTTATAGTTGCACTTACGTTGTTGCCAGAGAAGTGGTGGATGGGGGCCTTGGACAGCATGCTGTAGTACTCGAGCTCAGACTTTCGGAGAGGAGGAGTGTTGCCAGCAATGATAATCAGCTTGGCCTTGCCGGATCGGAGGCTCTTGAGAGTGGACTTGTAACCAAGAGTGACTGAATCTCAGGTTAGTAAGGCTACATTTAAAGTTGAGACGCAGCAGCACATACCCTTTCCGGACTTCATAACAAGCGCCAACTTGGAGTTGATGCTGTTGGCATCCTTCTTGCTCTTCTTGACGGGGGCCATTGTGAATGATTTGGCGGCTGGTGGACAGGCGACTGGGCGTTGGGCGTTGGGCGTTGAGGAGTGCTGAATAGAAGGCTCAAAAAGTTCGAAATGCTCAAGACCAAAAGAAGTTTTGGCGGTGCGCGATTCCAATTCTGACGTGGGGCGAGGCTGGCTCGCTTCGCCAATCAAATGCACCAGCCCCTTGAGCTGCGAGCCCTAAACAGCCGATGTTTAAGCGAGCCACCATTAGGAAGGAGGCGCTGCTTTGAAATCAATCTGGTGGGTTACTGAGGAGAAGGCAGCCGGATTTCTTTGATCGGGCCCATCTTCTCTTCAACACATCAATCACCCACGGTAAGATCATCAACAACCGTCAAGATGGCTCGCCGTCCCGCCCGTTGCTACCGTTACTGCAAGAACAAGGTGAGCATTTTTTGAAATTTGCTTACACGGATGGAAATGGGTAGCCTTCGGAACGACTTTTCAACCCTCTTTACAGAGGCCTTGGATTTCGATCCGATATGGTCGTATTCATCAGTGATTGTTGATGACGAAATGGTTCCAGACTGACAACAATTTCAATAGCCGTACCCTAAGTCGCGGTTCAACAGAGCTGTTCCCGACGCCAAGATCCGCATCTACGATCTTGGTCGCAAGCGCGCAAATGTCGACGACTTCCCTCTCTGCATCCACCTCGTCTCCAACGAGTATGAGCAGCTGAGCTCTGAGGCTCTTGAGGCCGCCCGTATCTGCGCCAACAAGTACCTTGTCAAGAACGGTGGTAAGGAGGGTTTCCACCTCCGAGTCCGCGCTCACCCCTTCCACGTCGTCCGAATCAACAAGATGTTGTCGTGCGCTGGTGCCGATAGACTGCAGACCGGTATGCGAGGTGCATGGGGTAAGCCTAACGGCCTCGTCGCCCGTGTCAATATCGGCCAGATTCTCATGAGTGTCCGCACTCGCGATGCCAGTGAGTCACAACCTACGATTCCTAATATCGCCACCGAAGGCAAGCCTTACTAACCATCTTTAGACCGCGCTATCGCTCTTGAGGCTCTCCGACGATCCCAGTACAAGTTCCCCGGTCGCCAGAAGATCATCGTTTCCCGCAACTGGGGTTTCACCCCTCTCCGCCGCGAGGAGTACCTCGACAAGAAGGCTGCTGGCCGCGTCAAGGTCGACGGTGCTTACGTCCAGTTCCTCTCCAACCACGGTGTCCTTAAGGACAACGTCCGCCGTTTCCCCGAGGCTTTCCAGTCTGAGGCTTAAAGGATCGGAAAGGATGATTCTGGGTTTACGCTGGCGTCAAATGGCATGTCAAATAAAGAACTCTTGATTTATAAAAGAGTCTATTCGGCAAATGGATGTTAAATTTAGGGATCTTCTGGATCCCATCTCCAGACAACTTTTTTGACCCCAACTTGAATCTTTTGCCCGCGATAATATGCACGGTTATCACAACTGAAATGTTTGACCTGTCCCAGATCTAGATATCGCTTGTCTGGCAACCTAATTTGTACCCGTTCGATCAGTTCGATGTAGATATCAACAGCCACCTTCAATCTGCCCACTATGCTTCTATCGAGCACGCGTTTAATTTTACTACGTTTCGATACGTTGCAGAGTTGTCGCTGTTGCATCAGCCTGTTTAGCTTGGATGTTAACTTGCTGACACAACGTGTAGAGTGGATTACAGAATCCAGATGAAAAAGGCTACGAGGGTTTACAAATATTTGTTTGGCTTAGCAGTACCTGATTTTAGCGTAACTGGTCCGCTAACGTACCTGTCCCAGCAGCTCCTGGCCCATGACCTCAACAGCGTGGACTGTGACGCCATTTTGGCCACAGGAACGCGAATGCCTCTTCTGACATCAGTGACGAAACTAGAGTAGTACGTACCCTCGACGTAGAACTGTGTTCCTGCCACGCAACATCTACTCTCAAAATTCTCTACTTACGAAACTGGGTTCTTGTAAGAGAGTCGGATTTGGACAAATCTGTTTTTCTTGCGGATGCAACGGGAGAGCTTGTCACTTACTGCTTACGCTACCTAATAGCATTCGTCTTCTTCAAAGGGTCGGAGACTTTATTGGACAGTTTTGCTCTACCGCTTGCTTATCTTGTTGCCCACGGACCTGATAACTTATCCATCAACTTGGCGGGCGGACCCTTTGGTCCACAGACAACTTGCAAATCGGGCTGCAAAAGGAACACTAATTTCTGCAATCACTAAGAGAGGCCAAGGGCTGTTGGATTGTACGGAGTGTCCGGGAATACTTGGTCACCTCAAGTAGTAGCCGGTTCGTTATGTTTTGCGACGTTGTGACGGGCCGACCTTCGGCCACTTGGCGAGTCACGCACGAAGCATCCATGTCGAGCAAACGGTCTAGGTGAAAATAGCACCACAGTCTTGCGTTGGCTGATGCCGTAACACTTTTGGATTGGGTGGTATGACTTCATCGGACGCTTGGGATAGCTGGGTAGACAAACAACTCAAACGTCCCGCCATCCGCCGATCAAACTGACAGTTGCAGTCAGAGGGAAAGTAGATGACGCTGTCCAGTAAGCTCCTGACACCATCTTATCGACCACGCCTATCTCGTACAAGGCTGTCGCGAAGCTTAGTTTACTATGGCGTTTCTGGTCTATGGATCAAGCCTAATACCTCAAGGTACGAGCAGTGGGGCCTTATGCGCTCACCTGCCACTCTCCTACCCACCGCCTTCAACCCTCCTACCGTCCTATCCCGTTTACAAAGTACCATCTTCGATTATTTGTTGGGAACAGCGGAAGATTAGCCCTGTATACCTTCTCTTCCACGTCTCTCTGGTCTTTCTGGTAGCTCTTGCTGCTGCACACCTCGCTTGGGCCTTGGTTGCTTCATCTACGGTTTCGGGTCTCGCCAGTGGGGGCCGTTGCTGTCGTGCTGCTATATTTGCCTCCCATCCCGCTGCAAGCCCCCCGAATCCGATCTCAGGGCCCCACCGTTCCCTACCACTGCCTGTAACCCACCCGCCTTACAGCTCCCGCTCCCGCTCTGCTTCGACTACATCGTCTCGTGCTGGGTGGCCTCTCCTTATCTGACAGTCTCTGGAACACCATACAGCCGAATTCAAACGCCTTGAGTTATCATGGCTTTCCAACAGCCACCCCGTCAGTCCGCTTCGCGGGTTGTTCGCTCGACAGTCGAAGAGCGCTCGACACTCCGTCGCGATAGCTCCGTGGCCGCGGATGCCAAACAAGAGGAGTCTCAGACTTGGGTACTCTTCGCACCCACCGACGTGACTACGTCTTCCGATCTCAGTGAGACTGATCAATCACTGGGGACGGCTGGACGAGAACACGTTAGCAATTTGGGTGTTGATCATAATGCCTCAAAATATCAAGCCGGAGGAGGCGTACGAGACCCATCGATATCCGCCTCTGTAATTGAGGATGACGCTATCGAATCTGACGCCGAGCTCGACAGCCTTGATAGCCATCTACCCGAATTCCGCTCTCTGCCTGGTATTTATTCACAGTCACAAAACGATGACACAGAACATGCCGCACCCCTGTTTCCAAGGCATGATGGTCTAGGGTCTTTCCGGCTGGATCAGCCCGCCCTAGGTGCTGACGCGCAAAATCACATTTATCAATTTGAACGTTTCAACCCTCGAAGGATACAACGACGACGCGACAGTCTCGATCTGGCGCAACTAGATCTTGAGCATGAGCAGAACCACGATGTTGAGAAGCGGCAAAGGATTGAGGCATGGCGTTTGGAGCACAGTCGGGTGCTGCTAAATGAGATCCAACGAGAGACGAGGCGAAGGCGAGCGTCGGATGCACCGACTCATAGGCGCCTATCAACTACACATGTTCCGATGCCTAACATTCAGACGCACGAGGCTGAATCAGACAACATGACATGGCATGATCAGGATGCGGTGGACACGCCACCTGAGTCTGAAGGCCTTCTCAGCAAGCTCACGCGCAAACTGTTTCAGGATATACTAGGTATTGACGATCGTATGCTGTCGATACTGCTCGGCGAGATAGTTCTTGATGTGGCAGACGAGGAACTCTCGTCAACCTCCTTGACATCCCGGGTCGGAGTGCAGGCTCCGCTACCACCAAGCGCCGCGTCTTGGCAGACCGATATGCTACAAAGGGTGTCGCACGAGCTAGGCCTGCTGGTAAACCACCTCACGCATCACCCAGGCGCTTTCTCGACATATTACGGAGTACAGCAGATGCCGCTGCCTTACGCCGGACTTCCCATCATCCCCGAATCCAACCGTTCCCACTCCACTGAAGAAAACATCACCCCTACTCAACCTGAACGTTCAACTTTTCCTCGTTTCCAACCAACCATGCCATCTGCATCTCGACCCGTCGAAAACAATATTAGAAGAGCAGAAAATCCTGCCGAACAGGTGCAGGCGCCGCGGCAAGATAGCTCTCATACTGGCTTCACGCAGGAGGAATGGGAAAAGGATATAGATCTCAAGCTTGCCTTCCGCTATCTACGCGCGCGCTTCACTTCACATAATGGCGGCAGCAGCACACCCTCCACAGTTACGGCACACCTCGCAACCTCGAGCACGCAGGATATCGCGGCAAAGGTCGCCCGCGTGCGACAACATCATCCCCTGGTGTCGCGAATGCGTCCCGTCGAGCGACGGTCATTCAAAGTCACGACGCCAGCTAGCCCCGTTGCGATGCGGCATCAGAGCAGCTGTGCCAGCCAGAGCACGAGGCGATCGGCTCGGCGTAGTAGCGTATCATCAAGACATTACTGGGATGTTGGAGGCTCTTTGGGTACGGGTTCTGTGATAGCTTCCAATGGTCCAATGGGAAGCTGGGGAGAGGTGTGAGCGACTTACGCGCAAAGAGCAGGGCATAGGTTCTAAAGCGTTAGATTACTTGAGCGAGGTACTCCTCAATCATGGTTGAACATGGTACGGCCATTCTGCGCCTTGATGGTGCAGCTACATCATGCATCATTAGAATACTTGACATGAGATATATGTTGATATAACGAGCAATGGGTACGGTCTGTTTAGATTTCGATCATCTCGAAGAAGCTGAAATTTGAAGATATTCATGAAAGGGCTATTTCATTAGAAGGACTACTCTGTTAGGCCTCCTGTTATACCGTCTCATGGTTCTGGCGTCTACGGCCATGTATTGACTGCGAAACATCAATACCAACCAATCCGTCTCCGAACGATGCTTGAACGGTGGCGCGTCCTGAGACAGCACAGTAACAACGCTGCCTAGCTCACGCGCCTAAGACTCGGCCACTACTCTACATAGCAGCAGTTTCTTCCTTGACGAGTCCTCGTGGGGAGCTTAGGATATCGGGATGTCTGCTCCTGTAAGGCCATCTACTCAGATGTTGTACATGGCATACATAACACAGCGCTTGCCGGGATGCGCGTCCGCGTGTTGTGGAGAAAGACATCCCCTCCATCCCATCCCACTTGGAAGTTGCTCCCCTAGAGATGGTACCACACCATAAACCATAAACCCACAGCCACTAACATTACTGCGTGGAGGCAAGTACCTCACCGTCGCCCTGTCCTCGTTCCTCTCTCCTACTTGCACAACATCTGCACCCCGGCTCCTCCATAGGCACTTGCGCTGCGCAACCACCTCATTGAAATTCACTCCCTCGCCAAGTCGCTTGCAACTCTCTCTCTCGTCCACCGTCGCATCGTCCGCCTACGATTCAAGCTTTCTTTGCTTCTTCGACGCTCGCCTTGATCGCATGATCCCCGTCGTCATATTCATATGAATATCGCTTATTATCCTACCGCTCCAGCTTCCCCCCCCGCACCTTGTAAACTATTCGCCCGCCCAGGTTAGTCCATTCGCTGAAGACTTTACGCGTTCAACTTGATTTTCCAAATGTCGGATAGCATAGAGGACTTTCGGCCGGCCATGAACTGACAATCGCAGTGCGATGAACTAGTTCGGGCAGCGCTTCTGCTGCGAACCGCCGCGCGCAAACTTTAAGCTCAATCTTCGTTTCAACCTCAACGGTCACGCGCCTCCCCGGCGTCCACTTCCTCGCTTCAGTATACCGCGCCATGGGCGCTCGCGACTCCCAATGGCAGCGACCCAATTCGACCCGTCTCACTTCTCCACGAACCCATTCGACATCTATGCCGACCCGGCTGTCAGGACTCCCAACCCGGCGTTACCAGGAGGCTCTTGCAATTATGTAGATCTTACGCCCGGTGCCAACGGTGCGCGATGTGGATGTCGTCGCTTCTGGAGCAGGCATTCCTTGGGTGGCCTTACGCCGGATCATTTGCAATGGTGTATGTGCAACCACCACGCGTGTTTCCATGAAGAAGGCGAGCGCGAGGTCCAATCACCAGGAATTCAGCTATCCGGACCTGACCAAGAGAATGAGAGGCCAAGAACCGGTCGCGAACCATTGAGCCCTGTTATAGACCTAACTCTCAAGACTCCATCTGCTGTGCCCGGAATGGACTATGCCTTTGGAAACCTCGGATCGCAAGCCCCCGGAATAAACCCTTCATTTGTACACAGAACGCCTGAGGATGCCGAGCCATACTCGAAGATACCAGTGAGCCAACAACCAGGGGCTTCTATGCCAGCCGGCACTTCTATTCCGGATACTTTGAGTTGGGGAGGATACATGCAATCTCAGCCGGATGCCGTCGCGCTGCCGCCCATCCCCGCACAATGTCTGATGACTTCTCAGACAACATCCGTGGGCTCTCGTAGGTATTTGAGGCCCTTTGCGGGCAGAGGACTCCAGACACTCAACGGTGGACAACGGACAGCGCAGCCTTCGCCCTTGCAGGTCAAACCCCAGGTTCAGGTTCCGCCTCCTTCAGCCGAAGGATCCACCACTCAAGCGGCCGAGTCTTTTGTATTTGTATCTCAAGATGGTCCTGGAGATGCCGCTACCCAAATAGATACATCTACACAGACCGCTGATCGCCCCGCAACCTCGAACGCCGTATCTCGCCAAGCGTTCAAGAACCTAACAGAGACGGTTGGCGCTCATGATCAGCGACTGGATCGACTGGAGACCATGTCCTTCTCCGCACCAGGCCACGAAGAGTGCTTTGAAAAGCATGATTACGCCGACATCCGAATGACCGAGCTTGAAAGCAGGGTTGAGGAAGTTGAGAAGCTGGTCAACGACAACGGCAGTGTCGTAGTGTCGCGCCACGGTGATGATGCGAGTCTGATATCCTTTGCGTCCAACGCAACCAGTCGCCCTACTCACTCACAGGAACTCTATAGTCAAGTGCAAGCTCTTCAGACTACTGTGTTCCAACTGCAGTCCCTGATGCCTTCCCCTAGCCATCCTTGGGAAGTTGAGGTTGTCTTCCTGCCCTTCCCACTTAAGAAAGTGTGGCAGGACATGGACGAATTTAAGACGGAGCCTCACCTTGACGATGATGAGTGGACGCAGCTTCCCTCAACACATAGCGCAGCGGCATATCGATCACAGTCGCCTTACTACCCCGACTGGGCGAGCCCAGAACACGACTCGGACTGGTTGCTGCCTAGAGCATGCAGCGAAAATAGCATTGCCAACCGACGCCTACGCAGCCGTGGTCTCGTCAAGACGCTGACCGTCCGAGGAACAGATGAGCGCAGCGTCACGATGGCCTTGAATACAGCATTTAGCAGCGTCTTCCGCGAAATGCAAATGTACCCCCGTACACCGGCTAGTGCACCAAGGTTATCAACATACATGGGCTTGCAGTCGACCTGGGTTCCCCTGCGCAAGATACACAAAGACTCGCGGCTGCGGTTTCTCGCTCCTGCAGAGATGGTAACTCCCGCTCTATGGGATGTGCAGTTTCTGAGCTCGGTTATGATGAGGGGGTCTGAACCTAGATTGTTCATCACCCATCCTGACGCTTATCTCCAAGACTTCCAGGCTTATGAGACCGGGTGGACATGGCAGCGGCTGAAGGAGATGCGGCCTGCTCACCCAACATCACGAGCATCACCAGGACAAACGACATTGGACCGCGCAGACGAGTGCTGGTCTTGGGCCGAACACCTCGACGATGCACCTAGTGCGCATAGGTCAATGAGTGTCCGCAGTGGGAGGCAACGAGTGTCAATATCCCCGTCGCAAGCCTTTGTTTCAGCTGTACAGACGTACAGATCTAATAGCCCCTCGGTCGGACGTGTTCCGTCTCCTCTACTCTCCAGCCGCAGAAGTTCTCGCCCACCACCTCACATCCGGACATCATCAGTACCCATGCAGGCACCTCCTCAACCCTCACCTGCTACGAGCTCTCGTCGCCGAATATCATCCTACGGCCAAAGCCGCCGGTCTTCCCCGGCCATTCATAATACAACGCAGTCGGCTGCTGTCGTGAAGCGTAGCCGCCGCACGCGCTCACCCAGTCACCATCGCTTCACCCCCCGATGGACCGCGTCCCCGAGCCCCATGCCTATGGGCCTGATGGAACGCCAGCACAGCACGCGAGGAACAACTCCATTTGCCTACGCCACACCTTACAGTAACGCTCCGTTGCAGGAGCTGCGGCCCCATCGCGGAAGTAGTGTAGCTCGGGTTGCAGAGGCGTACGATTCGGAGGAGGGAGACCCAGACTTCAACATTGACATTTACGAGAGCGATGATGATGACATGTACGACGATGAGAGTGTTGGCAGCGCGGAGATGGTGCCTGCCCAGACGAACTCTGAACCTCATGCTCACGGTCAAGGCTGGCAGTTGCCCGAAGACGAACCCTGGCCTGGCATCGAAGACCGCGATCGTGGGCTTGTTAGGGAGAACGCAGAGGAACACCACGAGGATGCCGAGAATATTGACCCTCACGAGGTAGATAGGCACAGTGATGTCAGCAGCCAGCCCTCGGAATATCCGAGCACACAGCGCATGTGGCCCAACGACGAAGCTGAGAATGAAGCTACTGGATTTCACATCCACGAGGATGCCGAGCAGAGATGAACTCCACCCGGACTTGCTATGGCCTCACATAAACACCTTGCTCTGCGCTTTCTAAATATCGACCAAGGAAGCTATGTGCGATCTATGCTTTACTTGAATCCAAAGCAGTTCTGAGTAAATCAACTTCTACAACATCAGATTGCATAGTGTGCTTGGACGCTGCGACAACTTGACGAACACATGGCACTTTTCCGGCTTCTTGTTTTTCTTTCCTTTTGTTTTCCTCTCTGTTACCTTCAGTATCATTCTGATACTACGGTTTATAGCACATTGGCGGGCGCAGGGCTTTCCGAGGCGTTGGTTACTGTACACAGCATGATATGCTATAATTTGTCCATCTACCTAGTCTAGTTGGATCATCACTTCTTACTTTTGGATGGGTCGGCGATCAACAGGGGCGCAACGGAGTACAGCTTACACCTACACACAGGATCATGCTTTCTTCTTGGAATGTTCAGGGAAGTTTCATATGTTTTGTGCCATCTGGAAAGTTGTCAGAATCTACCGAGCGACGGGAAACGGCTCTGTTAGCGAGCAGTGTAAACGGGTTCACATTTCCCTCATCTTCACTCTCTGTCATATACCACATCACTCATCTCATCAGTGTATTAGCCGCCACGTTGGCATGATGACTCTCCTCTTCTCAGGCCTGTACACAAGCTCAGCTCAGTCGATTGGGAAAAGTTCAGCTCCTACGTTTCTGTGTCGACAACTACCAATGTGATTCTTCCCAGCTTATGCATATAACGTACGCCTTCGCCATGCAAATCGACGGAGCCATGTCTTTGAGCCCAGAGAATCATGAGATTCTCCCGATATCAAAGACTAACGCAGTGGGGGATTGAGCCGAGTTTGTTTGTAGACGGCATTACAGAAGATGATGGAAAAGAAGTTGGAAAGCGAAATCCGAATACGAAACGGCGGTGGCTGAACTTGACGTTACAAGTGTCCCAACTTATCTAATGTCAGCTTCACATGCTTGTCCACAGAAGAAGCAGCTGGGCACCTTCTTTAACCATGACATGATAGTTGTGATTTTGAAATTCGCTTGAATCGATTCGTTTCTAGGCAGTACTATCACTAATTTACCATCCTTTGCACACCAATGGCCCTATCCAAGTCGCCAGTCTACCACCCTTCTATAATAGATATCAATCACAAAGTGAAAGAGACGGAAACGGTAAAGAGAAAACGAAGAAGAAGAAGAAGAAGACGACCCCCGGAAAGAAGCCCGAACGTGCGTCTATAGCAAGGTACTTTTCTTCACCTCTCTCGCTGCCTGAATTTGCAGAGTGAAACCAGTGAAACCAAGCCATCATCGTTCCAGCAATCTGCAGGCGATATCCGCATCCGGTCATGGTAGCCTAAAGAAGAAGCCCTGGAACACGTAAGAAAGGGCCCTCTTTCCGATACGAGAGGGTCCCCGGCCCCGCCGGAAGCCATGTGCGATTCTGAGGCTGACGTGTAGACGCGAATGAAGTGATTGTGGGTCGTAGATTTCTATCTCCATCTTATCACGCTCGCTCCTGGGGTATATGTGATATGAACAGAAAAATGTTGAATAGAGCGACGAGCCTCGGCAATAAGACGCCAATGATCCCCAGACAAAACACCATGCAAAACGCCAACCCATAGTCTAGTACCACTTGCCATTGGGGTCAAGCTTGAAGAGGAGCTCGCACTTCCGAGTCGTGCACATCTTGCCGCGCTCGAGCGTTTTGCTCTTGGGGCCCTCAGGCCCTGTGACGTAGTGATACTGGCCAAAAAAGCGCCATTGGCGGGGATCGGCCAGGGTATACACCTCGTCACCCCATTGGCCACGGAAGTGAAACCACGAAGTAGGAGCGTGAGGGTTTGAAGCAGCAGGGACGAGGCTATGGGGCTCATCGAGATTCGAAGCATCTTCTTCTGAGTCTTTGACGTAGTCGTAATGATAGGCGTAGTTGTTCAGCGAGGGATCCCAGAGGGGACCCTTGTCAGTTCGGTCCCTCAAGAGATTGAAGGGGAGAATGTATGCATGGTCGCTGGGTAGAGCGTACATGGCGTGAGAACCGACGGCAGAGTAGATGACGGGCCGTTCGCCGCGCTTCTCGATAGCTCCAAAGGCGTATGCCTGGCCACCCTCGTGCTCGGAGAAGAAGACACCCTTGGGCTCTCCGTGCTGAAAACGCACCATGCAGTGCTCCCAGTCACCAACGTGGTTGCCGAAGCGAATGTCGAAGACAGTCTGTCCAAGGTTGTACGAGTAGAAGAAGAACCAAAAGGCGTCAACTACCCCAGATCCCTTATCAACGATGATGAGCACAGCTGGAGCGGTCGAGTAGCCGTGAGCATCCGGTTTATGACCTCGAGTGACAAGGCGTCTTGGATCGTTGTTGCCAAATTTTGGCCTCTTCCACTCTCGCGGGTGAGCAATGCGACGGAGAGGGTGCTCCTTGTCGACGTCGTACCAGGTGGTCGAGTCGTCACCGTTCTTGCCCGGTCCGCTAGGATTGTCGGCACTGGGGGAATCGGGTTCGCCATCGTCATCGTCGCCCTCACCTGGATACTGATTCGGGATATTGAAGTGGCTATGTAGCCAGCTGGGGCGGGTTTCCACGTCGTCGTCGCTTCGCAGGGTGATTTTTCCTTCAAGTTTATTAAGATGGTGCAGATTGTGAAGAGTCCATTTCTCGGTAGAGTTGAGCGGCTCGTCGTCGACGTATACGGTCGTGTGCTCCACGTGCTCTCGGATGTCGGAGGGCCAGAAGTCTTCGCCAGAATAGAGATGGACCAGAGGCGCATACTTGGTGACATAGTCGGGGACCTGGCGCAGAAGCTTGCGACGCTGATCGACATTGCGCTTGTGATTCTCGCGAGGAAGCTCTTCGGGTTCCCAAGCAATCGCTCGGCGTCTCAAATCACCCCAATCATCCTCATCCTCATCATCCTCATGGTTTCGAGCGGCAGGATCGCTCCGCAGATGATGAATTCCGCAAAGTGACAACCATCGACAGGCCTGACGGTCCCACCAATAAGGACTGCTGTCGACCCAGAGTCGGTCACGGGCACGCTTCTCAGGGCCCTTCTTGGTGGGATCGAGAGCGCGAGGTACCCACCAGGCGATGAAGGAGAGTGTGAAGAAGAGGACCAGCAGGATGGTGAAGCGGCGCAACCAGTACATGGCGTGGGCGGTGGAGGCAGTCGATGCCCCCAAAGGTGTGGTGCGACTTGCGCAGAGGCGACGATGAGAACGACAGACGTAGAGCCGAGAGCGAGATCGGAGGAGAGGGGGAGAAAGAGAGGGAGAGGAAACGAGTATCAGGGAGCGGATAAGTCGTCAAACAAACGAAGGGCAGAGAGATAGAGGACGAAAGAAGGGGTGAGGAGAGGTAACAGGGATGCAAGACGGAACGCTTTGCAGGATAGACCAACTATATGCACATCACGAACGAATGAGGGGAGGTGGTTACGACAGCGCTGGCTGGAATCCAGGGAAACGTATTTTGGGTTAGTTCAGATGAAGAGGTTAAACCGTCAAGGACTGCGGCAAGCGCGAAGCCATGCAGCTTGGATGCCAGGCCATGCAGCCAAGCTAATAGAGATGCTGAACTAGAGGAACCAGGGTCCGAGGTTTGGCCAGGGATCTTGACTGATGGAGCCCGGAGGTCTTGGACAAGCCGTCGTGAATCGAAGTGGTCGAGAAATCCACGACAAGCGGAACCGGAACTGGACCTGGACCTGGACCTGGAACAAGCGGGAAGGGCGAGCGTGCGAACCAGGACGGACAGGGATTGGCTGATAAGGAAGCCCTGCAACCTTTGCCTCTAGTGGACTAGGCGCATCTTGGTCAATCACGGAAACGGAGAAGTGGACACTGGGGCATTGGGCAAGTGCCGGTTAGTCTAGCTCGGGATAGTATAGTACCTGTACTGTGCTGTACTGTGTTGCGTTGTATGATGGCAACGGTTACGAATACGCTCGTCTACTATTAGAATAATATGCATGGTACAGATTGCTACGTCAACAATAATGGCAACGCCAATAATAGAGAGAGAGAGAGAGAGAGAGATTATTCTCTCTCGCTCTCTGTTTCCAAGGTACCCTACTCAACCATCATACAATCATCCTGATGAAGCAGAATATGAACCTAAACCAGTTCGTTCATGTGCGCCGCTGATTCAGTACAGCACCATGTTGCAAGATCGGCGGTGATATGCACCCGCTACTCCAAGTCTCCAACGCTATCTTGCGTACAGTAAGCCTCAACATGCCCTGAACGCTGCAGGAAAGGACTGTACGGCAGGGTACTGTGTTCCTCTGCCATGCTGTGGTACCGGCAGGCGGACGGGCTGACTGAGTGATGACCGTTTGATTCTCGACGGGAAGGAAGACGGTGGGTTGGGTTGGCAGTGCCTGGCGAGTGCCTGGCACGCTGAGAAACTGGACCCCTCCTTTCAGAGTCACGCCCCCCACCTTCCCCCACCTTCTTCTGTCTTGCCTCCACTCTAACCACTGCCATGCACAAGCAACGGACCGACCACCGGACAGAGGCGGGCGAGGATGCTGCAAGGCTAGATATGTTGCAGACCACAGGTTGCGTCTCTAGACCGGCACGGTTTTGGATTGAGCCTGCTAAGCTACTCGAGCCAGAGTGCAAACCGTTTTGCGCGAATAATCGTTTCGCAACGCACCACGCAAACTTAAAGACTGGCTCTGATGCAACCAAGTTTTGTTGGCCTCCTACTCTAGTCCCTTGACCTTAGACTGACACCCAACGCAAGAGATATTGGTACTAATGTACTGTAGAGCAACGGAGTCGGGGATCGACGGCAACGTGCGTTACGCTAACATCGTTCCCTCGTTGCAATTTTTCGCATCCGGCTCGTGGGTTAAATGCGCAAAAGATGCGCCAGTCCACCAATGGTCGCTTCACTGGCTAACGCGTGGGTTTGGCTAGAGGTCATCCTTCAACCTCTCATCACACCGTCGAGACGACACCATGACCGTGGTAGCTGCATCATCGAAACCTCGTGGGCAGGCCAGCATCCCACTTACTTCAGTCGCAGCCGTGAACTTGGGTCCAGCGCCAGCTGAGCACTGATGTAGGCTAGCATTTTCCATTGCGAAAAGGTGCCATCAAACCACGAGCAACGATCCGACGCATCACTAGTCACTTTTCGCAATCCAGCAGTCTCACAAACAGACAAAAATCCTAAGCCTAACCAAAGACTCCTATGATCCGTCCAACTTGTCTTTTATGTCGGCAGTATATAGATTGTCCTGCAATCATGGCCCTCGGTCATCACTTGTGCTGTGGGCAAATAATCTGATAGGTGACCGTTGCTGTGATATCGTAGGCAAGTGCAGTGCTCCCCCGTGTTTTGGTTGCTCTCGGTCCTAATCCATCATAGTGATATCTTCGTCGTCCTCCGAGAGGCTTCTGCCGCCCTCATCTGACCCCCCCTCGTCTTCATCGTCTTCGCCATCCTCGCCATCACACTCATCCAATCGATCCCATCTTGCTGGAGTTGGCGTTGACAAGACAGTCGAGCCTGAAGGGCCACTTGCCAGCGTGCTGGTGACCCCTTCTTGCGCTCCTACCGAATCTCTCCCACCTCGCCCCTGTTCTCTCGCTCGTCCCACACGTGGTCCTTCTCCGCGTCGTCGCCGGCGTTTTGGCAACACTTCCTCCCCATCTTCGTTAAATATCCTCCTCCTTCTGCGAGGTTTGTAGTCCGGATCCCGGTGGTCTTCGAAATCTTTGCCCTCGCCATCCTGGGCGTATACCGTAACCTCATCTGTTTCGCCCTTCTTCTTCTTGAGAGCAATCATATTCTCCAAGAAACGTGTCTGGCGAGCCCGATCACCTGTACGGTCCTTGCCCACGGGGATGCGAATGTTCCATTCTTCTCGAATAGCAGCCAGTGAATCCTCCTCAGCGACGCGAGGCTTAACAATCTTTTCCTTTGTCAGGATGCGCGACGCGCTAGTCGCGAGCAAATCAACGTCGCCATTCGCGTGGCGAAGAGCTGGTAGGGGAGCATTAAGGTCTCGATGAGTGAAGATTGCTTCCGTTCCGATCACTTCGGCCCACGAACCTTCGAAAACACGACCTTTATATGAAAATATGGGATTCTTAGAATGAAGCTCCAAGATCTGTATATCGTCCATAGTCCCATCGTTTTCGTTCTGCTGTGAGATATCCGCACGTCCCTGTCCAGGAGTTTGATTATCTTCTACGTGTCCTTGGTCGACTTCCTTACCTTTTCCCTTCAATTGCGGGTCAATGTCGGCTTCATCGTCGTCAACCTCGGGTTCCGGTAGGGGCTCATCGTCATGGTCGTTATCATTGTCGCCATCAATCTTGTCTGATCCTCCCTCCTTCTTCACTTGTATAGGATTCTGGTCCAGCCAATTCTTGTAGTAACCGCCTCTGCTGTGGTGAGGGACCTTTGACTGCGGAGCCTTGAACTCAGGATATGATAGCTCGACTGTGAGGTAGTAGGTCTGTCAAAGTCAATGGTGAACTGCATAGCTCAATACAGTGTAACAATATTACCTCCGTCTGGGTGGTCGAGTATTCGTACTCCCAATCATCCTCATCACGATGCTGTAATTGATCGACCTGAGAAGCTCCTGTCTCGTTTTCTGGTAGCATCGTGGACGCCATGAGAGTTGACTCTCTAAGAGAATCCGAACACCGCTAGAACAGAGTATACGTTGGTACCTCGGACTTTATGCAGAATGGCTTTGATTCCGTAAAGCGGAATTATCGGATCAAGGTCAACGAAAGAGGTAAGAGAACTTTAATGGAAGCGGTTGCCCATTACGGATTTGTCCCAGTCGCACGGGCTACACTCACTACTACTGTACGCAGTACAACGTACAGTACTTCCAGGGCAGGGATTAGGAGGGGCAGTTGAACCATGCCCCGCTATCGCTGACTGACTCTGAATTTCGCAGCACAAAGTAAACCACCCTATCGCAACATCCACCTTCATCTGACTCACTCGCGTTTTGATTGCTACGAGAAGCTACAAAAACAAACCCAGGGTCAAGGCCGTAATACCTGGTAGCAATACCTTCAAGGTCTCCTCATAGACACCACCGCGCTGCCTCTTAACTTCTCCGACTCCCTCTTCTCGATCCCTCCTCGACCTCCGGGCCACGATGCCCACTGTTCACCTCCTCGATTACGTTGCCGGCAACGTCAGAAGCCTGGTCAATGCCATTGAAAAGATTGGTTATGAAGTCGAGTGGGTTCGCTCGCCAGAGGAGGTCGTCAATGCAGAGGTCCGCATTCCCTAGATGTAGAACCTATGCTTCGCAGGACCGTGGCTGATCTCTGCGTAGAAACTGATCCTCCCCGGTGTCGGCCACTTTGGCCACTGCCTCTCCCAACTCGCCCAGGCCGGCTATCTCGATCCCATCCGAAAACACATCGAAGCAGGCAAGCCATTCTTTGGTGTCTGCGTCGGCTTGCAGGCCCTTTTCGAAGGTTCCGTCGAAGACCCAGGTGTGCCTGGCCTTGGTGCCGTAAAGGGCTCGCTCGACCGATTCAACGATGCCGTGAAGTCAGTCCCTCACATTGGCTGGAATAGCGCAAACACTAGCGGTGCCGCTATGTACGACCTCCGAGCAGACTCCAAGTACTACTATGTTCACTCGTACAAGTTTCCCTACGTCAAGGGTGCTCTTGAAAGCCAGGGCTGGACAGTCGCAACTGGCACTTATGGCGACGAGACATTCGTCGGCGCTATCGCAAAGGGTAACATCTACGCAACTCAATTTCACCCAGAGAAGTCTGGCGTCGCCGGTCTGCGAACACTCCGCGCCTTCTTAACGGGCGAAGGTGCCAAGAACTTGAGCTCTTGCCCCGCCGACGGCCTCCCCAGCTTAGATTTCAAGGACAGTCTCACCCGACGAGTCATCGCGTGTCTCGACGTTCGAACCAACGACCAGGGCGATCTCGTCGTTACCAAAGGCGATCAGTACGACGTGCGAGAAAAGAGTGACGGGGGGAACGTGCGTAACCTCGGTAAGCCTGTCGAGATGGCCAAGCGTTACTACGAGGAGGGCGCTGATGAAGTGACCTTTCTCAACATTACCTCTTTCCGCGACTGCCCCGTAGCCGATCTACCTATGCTTGAGATTCTTCGCCAGACTTCTCGGACCGTCTTCGTTCCCCTAACCATTGGTGGCGGTATCCGTGATACTGTCGACACTGATGGAACCAAGGTCTCGGCTCTCGAGATTGCTACCATGTACTTCAAGTCTGGTGCGGACAAGGTCTCCATCGGTTCTGACGCTGTCATTGCGGCGGAAGAGTTCCACTCAAACAACCGCAAACTCTTCGGCAACACGGCTATTGAGCAAATTTCCCGGGCCTACGGTAACCAAGCCGTCGTCGTCAGCGTTGACCCCAAGCGCGTCTACGTGCCCAAGCCTGATGCCACCCGCCACAACACGTTGCACACGCGCTACCCTGGCCCGCGGGGTGAGGAACACTGCTGGTATGCCTGTACCATCAAGGGCGGCCGCGAGACTCGCGATCTTGACGTGGTAGACCTCGTGCGTGCCGTCGAGGCTATGGGTGCTGGTGAGATCCTGCTCAACTGCATCGACAAGGATGGCAGCAACAGTGGCTTCGACCTGGAGCTTATCCAACAGGTGAAGGGTGCGATCCGCATCCCTGTCATTGCATCAAGCGGTGCTGGTAACCCGGGGCATTTCCAGGAGGTTTTCGAGAAGACGACGACGGATGCCGCGCTGGGAGCGGGTATGTTCCACCGAGGCGAATACACGGTGAAACAGGTCAAGGACTACCTGAGCGACAAGGGGTTGCAGGTCAGGCAGTTTGAGGAGTCAATTTAGAAGCAGATAGAGCCAGTAGAGAAAAAAACGGATTTACAAGTAGACAGGAATAACTAAAGATATTCCTGAGATTTAATACTACTCCTGGCTACTAAATGAACAACAAGTACAAACTACCGGCCAAATCGAATGCAATTTGTGACAAGCGATGCGAAAACTGTCCTGAGGTTGTTTTGAAACCCGACGCCTGATGTGCCACCCCACGTAATCCAGAAGCAGCGAATAACCTGGTATCAGGGGTAGCAGGATTAGAGAAAGAAGGTGAAGCAACGAATGAGACTGTGCAAGATAAAGCCCCCCAAACTCCGCAAGGGAAGAAGAAAAGTGAAGCTTAAAGCTCCATACCCATGAACATCCACTGCTTGCTGGTCACATCAAGGTCGTTCGCCCAGTGATCCAGAGTAGTCATCTCGAAGCCAACCCACTGAAGGCTCTTGGTCAAGGACTGCGTCTCTTCCGTAGGAATGCGCCTGTCGATGCAAGTGACAATGTGGGAACAGTCCAAAGGACCATCGGCAAGTTCGATAAGGGCCATAAGTCTATGCAGTTGTTAGCTGATGGAAATTCTTGCAGCATAACACAGTATCGAGCACTTACGCCTTTTTCAAGTCACGGCCTAGCACGCCTTCGTAGTCGAAAAAGACGAAGAGTGACTTCTCACTTCCATCATCTGCAACGAAAGCGCGGAAGCTCGCCCCGCCAGCATAATCCCACACCTCCAACCAGGTAGTCGTATCAAACCTGGGCAGCTCCTTGTTATGGCGATGCTGCTGAAAGTGTGCAGGAAGCCGGTCATCGGACGGCGGCGTTGGTAAATAAGCACCAGACCAGCCAGAGCCATTCATCGACGGATCCTTCTCACCAAAGAAAGCCGTCTTCATGGACTCGCAGAAGAATCTCTCACATTCTTCCCTGATCGAGAGTGCTGCCCCCCCTCGCCGGCCCAGGCGCCGGCCTGGGATTTCGCGCTTCTTGGTCTTGGGTAGAAGCGCGAGCTCGTTTGACGAGGTTAGTGCGGCGAGGGGGGGACTTGTCGGAGGGGATGGTAGGCCTGAGGAAGGGACCTCAGGAATACCACTCAGCCCCTATCAGCAACGCGTCAGCAATACGCTTCTCCGTGGTAGATATCAACACAATTTCGAGACGTTCGAACATACCTGTGACCCCGGTAGTGCAGTAGTGGAGTCCCTTGAGACTCGCGGCAGAGTCGACAAGGTAGCAGGAGGCAAGGACGTCGACCTGGGGGGCAACGACCTCGCCGTAGTTACTACTACAATTAAGATTCTGATTCATCATTGGCGCCATTGCTGTTGATTTTCCAGGGCTGACGAGATATGTGGTCTTGGTGTTTTGGGTATGACTCGAGGTCGTCGACGGGAAGAGTGATCGGCGGTAGTGGAGAGTCAAAGCAGGACCGATGGGAGATTTTTGAGTAGAAGGTGATTCTTTAACAAAGACTTTTCGATGTTTGGGATGCGTGAGACAGTCGAGACGATTTACGTTGGCTTCTGATCGGTGAACAATCGAGTCCAAGTTTGGAGGGCAGCAGTGAGACTTGCGAAGACGGTAGGTTTCAGGCTTGGAAAGGAAGAGGGAGCGCGGAGAAGAAATAGGGAACGGGGGCCCTTCGGTACTCCCAGTGGGAGGCGCTAAGCAGAGCCC
>QUZF01000176.1:859-10915 GCA_003693555.1 Coccinonectria pachysandricola
TAAGTTATTTATATAAGTTTTGCATTGCAATCTCTAATAATCTTTATTCTAAGAAACTATTAAAGCTTATTTTTACTAATTAATTTACACTTTTATTTTAAAGACTTAATTACTTATAATATAATTAATAAGTATATATTATAGATAAGTATATATTGCACTTTTCACTCTTATATCTTACTTTTTATCTAATTAATTAGTTCTTAACTACTTAATATATTATAGCCTTTAAATAAAGCTAAAACTCTTCTTACTCTTTAGGCTCTTTAAAATAACTCTAAACTAAGCATTTAATACACTGTAATAATATATAAGATCTCTAAGTATAGGCTATATTATTATTAAGATAGTATTTAATTATAAAGCGATTTTATTTTAAAGTTATAGAAACTATCTAATCTAAAGAAATAGATAATAGTTTAATTTATTATTAATCTAGACTTATAAGGATTTCTCTTACAATTATGTTTTATAGAAGAAATAGCTAATTCTTTACTTACTTACTGCAATGCATTATCTATTAGCAAGCACTGAGCTTATAACTTTATTAAGCAATAACTAGACCTAAAGATATATTTATTTTAGAAATATAACTACTAGAGAGCTAAATATAAAGATCTAACTATTATTTATAACCAGTTTAGGCTTATATAAAATACAATTGCAAAGTATAGTATCTAATTAAATAATATCTAGAACTTTAATAAGACTGGCTTTATAATGAGCATTATAATGACTAGAATAATTATCACTGATTTGGAAAGGCAGGGAAGACCTAAATTAGTATAGCCTGAAAATTGAGAATAAATTACTATAATTCAGGCAATTAATACAGAAGGTCAATCGATCGCGCTATTTATTATTAGTATAGGCCAATATTACCTTGCAAATTAGTACTGAGAACCAAGATAGTTCAATGGCGCGCTTGCTGAAGGCTCCGAGAGCAGCAAAGAGTGACTCAACGCCGGTGATTGCGAGAAGGAGACTGCTAAGGGACTTCCAGCCACTTGAGCCATACAAGTAAGCAAAGGCAAAATAGGGGCTAAATGCTTTGAGTACGGTGTGGTCGTATTCTATAAGGTTATAAATCCCGACACCAAAGTTAAAGAGGAGCCAGATCAGGACAATGGGCGCGAAGAAAGTGCCAATCTTGGATGTACTGAGAGGCTGCAGTAGGAAGAGTAGAACAAGTATACTGCAAGTGACGCCGACAATGGCAGGCATGCCGAGCTCAGGACTCACCACTTGGATACCTTGTACTGCACCGAGGACGGACTGAGCTGGGGCCAGGACACTATCGGCCAAGGTCATCGACACCCCCATTATTCCAATAAGCTTCAAGCCTATCTTTGCACCTCTACTTGTTTCGATGAAGTTTCGCAAGCATATCCCCGCACGAGACAACTCGGTATCTGTCCTGCGGTCAAGGCCGTCAATGAGGCTTCTAGGGCCATCAGGATCCGTCCGCACAATCCTAGCATGTCGAGCGAGTAGGGTATAGACAGCAAACGTGCCGCCTTGGCCGCAATCATCGGCCGAAAGCACGATGAAGCAGTACTTGATGGTAACGATAAGTGTGAGTGACCAAATGATGATGGACAGGGCGCCAACTAGATCGTGCCATGTTGGCTGCTGGGCAAACGTCGAGCTGCTGCCAGGCGAGCCAGAGCAAAACATGACTGCTGTAGGTCTACCAGTCAGAACGAGATTTATGGGATCGCCACCATGTACTCAGGACAAAGTGTACATACCTGCTTGTCCTCGCAATGTAGATCTTGGAGTTCGATGCGCTGGGCATTTTCCTGGTCATGCAGGTTGCGTGTTTCGGGGTCTGTGGGCGCAGGAGGATCACTTGCTACAGCAGCCGCGTGAGCCCAGGCTGCTATCCTTTGGTTGCGCTCAGGATATAGCGGCCCCATTTCGATGGGGAGCAAGACCAGCTTGTTGAAAACCTTTGAAGGAGTTAAGCTATGGGCCAGACCCAGGGTTGATGTTTGATTAGCCTAGCCATCGCTAAACAACATGGGATGGTGGATACTAGACAAGGTAAGGCAGTCCGCCTAGAAAGAAAAACAAGAGAAGGAAAAAACTTCAACATACTTTTCTCTTTAACTTTGAACACTGTTATCTGTAAATAATTCTGCCGCTGCTACTGATAGGTTACACTATCATTACTGTAATTCTCAATCACAAAAGGCTAGATTGTTTAGTTAGGTAAAGATTGAAGAGAGCCGACCTTTCAAGGGTTATGGTAGTGTCTAGTTAGGTCTTGCTACAAAAAAAGAGGATAAAAAGAAGATAAGAGTAAAAGGGCATCACAGCCAGGGACCCTTGCTTAGCATCCCTGCAGCAACTTTAAAAGCCCTTTCTCTTCTCTCTCGCACGCCAAGGTCAAGCTTGTATCTTCGTTCAGAGTATATCGCGGTAATAATAACGTTACGTTGTAAAGAATTGAGTCTAACTAATACTATAGAATAAGCATAAGTGCACCTGCAAAATATTGGTTAAGCGCTGCTGCCGCTGGAGCTCTTGGCGAAGCGTAGTGTATGCGTACGGAGCAAGAGGGAAACTCTATGATGGTACTCTATACCGTATTCCCCACTGCTTGGCGACAATATGCCGGCGGTGTACTTCTGGGCGGGCTTGGCATAGCCGCTGGTGGATACTTTGAATAGACTATGACCAATGATGAGTTCTTAATAATAGCGTGCGGCCTGTGCGTCGTCATGTATAATTTCACCAACCACCTCTTCAAGCCCGACGATTTACTGCCAAGCCGCCAGGAACAACTTCCGGTTCAACACCAACAACAAACAACAAGTTGGCAACAAATTCCTCCCTCGCTGGCACTGTCGCCGCTTACGTCACGCCGGAGTTGGCCCCTGACAACCCCCGCATATACTCTGGGTTTATTTACAGCCCCTACTTCCTCCGGCTGCGGTTCGAATTTTTCTCTCAAACAGCTCAAGCATCTTCACAGAAATTGAGATTCTCACAATGAATCAGAAACCAGGTGAAGAACCTGCCCACGTCTCGGGTCAGGCCAATTCGCCCATGTCGGCACCGGCACATGCCCTTACATTTCGACAAGTCGCTGAGGAACTCAATGCCAATCTCGAGGATGGATTGACCACCGAAGAAGCGAAGAGACGCCTGGACGAGTATGGCTCGAATGAGTTCGGCGAACAAGAGGGCGTCCAGCCTCTCAAGATTCTTCTAGGCCAGGTTGCCAATGCTTTGACTCTAGTGAGATGTCCCATTACCCCCCCTTTGACTTGAACACATGACACCATTCATGTCGAGTTGAAGGTTTTTTTAGACAACGGTCGAGTCGCTGATTTGGCGATGGGGTGAATTAGGTGCTTATTCTCGCTATGGCAGCATCACTCGGAATCCAGTCGTGGATTGAGGGTGGCGTAATTGCTGCCGTCATCCTCCTGAACATTGTCGTTGGATTTCTCCAAGAATTCAAAGCGGCAAAGACCATGGACTCTCTCCGCTCACTTAGTTCGCCCACTGCACATGCTGTCCGCAATGGAAACAATGAGGTTGTGGTTACAGCAGAGATCGTACCTGGTGATATGGTGGAGTTGAAGACAGGTGACACTATCCCCGCTGATATCCGCCTCGTCGAGGCTGTCAACTTTGAGACCAACGAAGCATTGCTCACGGGAGAGTCACTGCCCGTTCGAAAGGAAATTAACACTACGTTCCCCGATGACACAGGCCCTGGCGACCGTCTCAATGTGGCTTATAGCTCCTCGACAGTTACTAAAGGACGAGCCCGTGGAATTGTTTTTGCTACTGGCGTATACACCGAGATCGGCCAAATCGCTGTTGCTCTTCGTGGCAAATCCTCACGCCGCCGCGAGCCCAAGAGAGATGCTGAGGGAAAGGCCTCGGCGGGCCGTTGGATGCAAGCCTGGACCTTGACCTTCTCTGATGCTATTGGGCGCTTTCTCGGTGTCAACGTTGGGACGCCCCTTCAGCGCAAGCTCTCCAAGCTGGCCATTTTGCTTTTAGGAGTAGCTATCGTCTGCGCTATTATTGTTTTGGGAGCCAACGAGTTCAGAACTAAGAAGGAGGTCATCATCTATGCTGTCGCAACTGGTCTCTCTATGATTCCAGCTTCTCTTATCGTTGTGCTCACCATTACAATGGCTGCTGGCACTAAGCGTATGGTTCAACGACATGTAATCGTGCGCAATTTGAAGAGTCTCGAAGCCCTAGGCGCAGTTACCAGTAAGTCATCCAAGGTGACCTTCCTGCCACTCTACTGACCATCCAAGACATTTGTTCAGACAAGACAGGCACCTTGACCCAGGGCACCATGATCGTCAAGAAGGCGTGGGTTCCTGGACGAGGCACATACTCTATCGGTGCCACTAACGAGCCCTTCAACCCTACCATGGGTGACCTAGGCCTCCAAGAAACTCAGCCTAAGGATATCGACTTCCAAGCTGAGGACTCTGAAGGTGCCGTTATCAATCCTGAGCAGCTCGCGGCCCAAGACGGTACCCTTCAAGCCTACCTCAACATCGCCTCGTTAGCCAATCTCGCCACTGTCCACCAAGTTGAGGATGAATGGCATGGTCGTGGTGATCCTACCGAAATTGCTATTCAGGTTTTCGCCTCACGGTTTAACTGGAATCGCTCTCGGCTTACAGGTGGTCACAAGCCTCGCTGGCGCGAAGTTGCCGAGTTTCCATTTGACTCTGATGTTAAGAAGATGTCTGTGATATTCGAGGACAGCGAATCCAAGAAGCAATGGGTCTTTACTAAGGGTGCTGTTGAGCGCGTCTTGACCTCTTGCCCTGTTTATGCTGTTGGCAATGAGATCCGGGAACTGGGAGATGATGTCAAAGAGGATGTCCTCCGCAACATGGAATCACTGGCTCGCTTGGGTCTGAGAGTCCTTGCCCTGGCTAGCCGCACTGATATTCCCCACATCACTGATAATGAGGCTGATCTGGACCGATCTCAGTTTGAGAATGATCTTATCTTTCGAGGATTGATTGGTCTTTATGATCCTCCTCGACCTGAGTCCGCACTGTCGGTCAAGATGTGCCACCAAGCCGGAATTAGTGTTCATATGCTTACTGGTGACCATCCCGAAACTGCTCGAGCAATTGCACTGGAGGTCGGTATCCTGCCTGAGAAGATCTCGCAAATCCCCAAGGATGTTGCTAGATCTATGGTCATGGCTGCCTCTGAGTTTGACAAGCTATCTGATGCCGAGATCGACAAGCTTCCTCTACTACCGCTTGTTGTTGCGCGTTGCGCTCCTCAAACCAAAGTCCGTATGATTGAGGCCCTGCACCGCCGAAAGGCTTTCGTCGCTATGACTGGTGATGGCGTCAATGACTCGCCTAGTTTGAAGCGGTCAGATGTCGGTATCGCCATGGGCTTGGCCGGATCAGATGTGGCCAAAGAGGCTTCTGATATCGTACTTATGGATGATAACTTCGCATCGATCCTTAATGCTGTGGAAGAAGGCCGAAGAATGTTTGATAATATCCAGAAGTTCATCCTCCATGTTCTTGCAGAGAATATCGCCCAGGCATGTACTCTTCTGATCGGACTTGCCTTTAAGGATCGCAATGGACTATCTGTCTTTCCCCTGGCCCCAGTTGAGATTCTGTGGATTATCATGATCACTTCTGGTATGCCAGATATGGGTCTTGGCTTTGAGATTGCGGCACCTGATATCATGCAGCGCCCACCCCAGAATGTGAGTATATACTCACTGTTGTGGTAGTAGGTATGCACTATACTAATGTGGTAATAGTTAAAACAAGGCGTCTTCACCCCAGAGTTGCTCCTTGATATGGTAGTATACGGTCTCTGGATGTCGGCTCTGTGCCTGGCCTCATTTGTCTTGGTCCTCTATGGCTTCGGTCGCGGTGCTGACGATATCGGAGAGGACTGTAATAACAGTTATAGCGAGGACTGCCGAGTCATTTTCAGAGCCCGGTCGACTACTTTTGCATGTCTCACATGGTTTGCGCTATTCCTGGCTTGGGAAATGATCAATATGCGGCGATCGTTCTTCCGTATGCAGCCCAAAAGCAAGCGATACTTTACTCAGTGGATGCATGACGTCTGGCGCAACCCTTTTTTATTCTGGTCTATTATCGCTGGCTTTATTACAATGTTTCCCATCATTTATATTCCCGGACTGAACACTGTCGTTTTCAAGCACGCGCCGATCTCGTGGGAATGGGGCATCGTTTTTATCGAGGCGGTGCTCTTCTTTATGGGAATTGAATTTTGGAAATGGCTCAAGCGAGTCTACTTCCGCCGCCAGGCTCGTAAGGTGTCTGGTAACGTTGCGGATTTGGAGACTCGTGTTTTTGGACGCTACTACAACATGGGAACCGGCAGCCAGGATGAAGAGACAGGAGCCAGTGCGGGAGAGAAGGTGGCTCAGTAAGAAGTCGCGTTCGGTTGATGAGATGCAAGCAAGTCAAGACAATATATCCTGAGCATCATGCGAACTCCTTGTTGCGGGCTGCCACAAAGGCATACCGGGACAGAGAATTGAAGATTTATAGAATAGGTCAAGTCCTTATAGATAGGTAAGTATGAGATATGCCTTTAATAAGATATATATTTTAGTAAAGTTACTTAGCTTAATAATAGTAAGCTACTAATATTACTATAAATAACTTTTTATACTAAGTCTTATAATCTTAATATAATCTATAGCTAAGCTTTAAGTATTACTTCTATAGTATAAGAAGCTAGCTTTAGAGAATTTACTTATAAGTACTAATAATAGTACTATTAAACTTAATATAATAAAGGAATAATATATTTAATAAGTAAGTATATGTTATGAGCTCGGGCTTTGCCCGAGCTATAAGCGTTGCAGGCCCTACTTGTAGCTAAGCTATATTAGTGTTAATTGAATTGATCTGAGAGATCTATTCAATACGTATCCTTTTGGCTCAGTGGATAGAGCATACCAGCTCTGATGGCCGTAGCGCGGCACTTGCTTTAACCTATTGAAAGGCCAGCCCATCACACATCCGATGGTGGACTTCACTGGCGTTGCCGATCAGGGCCTTATTAGGCATTCTTTCTTTGAGCATCTGCTAAAGGACCTGGTTTTGGTCTGCCGTTTGCTTTATTACGAGTGCAATAGTATTATTACAGATCACTACTCCCAGAGGTATCGGAATCTCTATTGTCAAGCGATTGGGCAGCGTGTTTAAACACCTATTTGGGCTTATCTCGCCGTCTCCTATAGGAGTGGCTTGTCTAACCTCGGGGCTGCTGTTCTAGGAAGGATAAGGGGTATATCAGCGATCGTTTGTCAGGGTCTCCCCTTCTCTTTGAAACACGCTATAGTATACTTATATTCAGAGCTAGTCTTTATTATAAAGAAGTTAAGGAATTATAAATAGAGTATGCTACAGGCACTAAGACTAGGAAAGAATATGAATAGGTGCTACTTAATATATTATAAGACTTTAACTTGCTGAGCGTTTCTAGAACGCTCTATGTAAGTCTTTTCTACTGACTAGTGAGTCTACTTCTTAGGAAATCCCCAGGGACATATCGTTCAATGCTCGGGCCCACCGCCCTTTACACAGGGGTTGCTTATCAACCCCATGACCCCGGAGCGCCCGGACACCGAACGACACAGAAAGACAACGCGGGTTTCGGGGGTGGATCACGCGGAGTCCGGCCCCGACTCTTATATACCGACTATCTACTACATAGTACACAATTCAAGTCATGTTACAATACTACCCCAGGATGTTGCGGTTAGATTTAGCTGTTTAGGAAATTCTTAGCAGACACTTAGCTTATGTTCGCTCATGATGAAGAATTGTCTCTGTTAGTAAGTGAGTAGAGGTTAAATCCAGCTGAGTACGCACCTTTAAAGGGAGAATCTTAAAACCATTATCAAACCATTTCTTTATCTATTATCCACACTAGTTCACAATACAATCTTTAAAGAAACAATCATCACAATGCATACTTCCAATGACGGCTATTCATGGACTCCCAAGGAGGGCCTCAAGATTGGCGTTCCATCTGAGGCAGTCATGGTTCCCAAAGAGTTAAATGCTCAGACTAATAAGACTTACGACGCCATTGTGATTGGAGCTGGTTACGCCGGCCTTGTGGCTGTGCGCGACCTGGTATTCAAAGGTAGTTCTCTCACTGTTCCATAACCTACGTGTTCCTAACTGGGGTGATTTCTTAGGCCATAAGATCCTTCTCCTAGAGGGACGTGATCGTGTCGGTGGTCGCACCTTCACTTCCAAGATCAATGGCGATAGTTGGGAGCTGGGAGGCACCTGGATCCACTGGTGTCAGCCACTCGTCTGGGCTGAGGTGCTACGTTATGGGCTGCAGACCGCCTTGAAAGACAGCCATGAGCAGGTTGGGGGTTCTAACATTCCGACATTTAAGAGGGATGGTGACCTGGAGACATTGGACGATGCGCAGGGAGTAAGTACATCTGCAAATATATCCGTTAGGCATTGCCCGCTATCGCTAACCTATAACTGTTAAGTTATTACATTCATCGCTTTTAAAGTTCTGTGATGTAGATGGCCAAGGCGGGAAATCTGTCTTTGACTACCCCCCAGCTATGTGGCTTGATAATCCTACTTTCCAGAAGTGGGATTCTATGTCATGCCAAGATCGGTTAGATGAGATCAAGGACCAAATCAACCCAACTGAGGAAGCTCATATTCATATGATAATAGCCAGTATGGGTAAAGGCGAACTTTCCGAGATTTCCTTTGGCGAGGTTATTCGGTGGTATTCCATCTGTGGCGCCACTCCAGGAAGCTTCGCTTCCGTCACTACGAGGTGGAAGCTGGTGGACGGACAGTCGAGACTGGCGCGCACTATCATTGACGATGCTGTCTCTACTGGAAACCTATCCTACAGCTTCTCAACTGCTGCCGCGGCTATAAAAACTATCGATGGGGTATCTACGGTCACGACCTCCAACGGCAAGTCATTCAAAGCAGCGAACATCATCTACACGCTCCCCCTCAACTGCGCCAAGGACATCTCCTTCGAGCCTGCCCTCGATCCTATCAAGGCCCAGATATTTGCCAGTGGTCACAATAATATGATGGTGAAGGTATTGGCCGAAGCTAAGGGAAAGCAATGGCGTAACTGGTCAGGCTACGCAGAGCCGCATAAGGGCATTCCTACCCTTGTTGGCGACGCCACTCTAGCAAACGGCAATACCTATCTCTTTAGTATAAAATCAGACGAGTTTCTGCCCTCGAAAGAGCCAGAAAAGGCCAAGGAAGCTCTAGAGTACCTCCACCCCGACTTGGAGATTCAACGAATAGTAAGTTAGACTAACGACACCTAACCCATGCGCGACATGAGGAGCTAATTGTCCGCTTTCTATTATAGGTTGGTAACGACTGGAGCGCCGATCCCTTCTCTAAGGGGGGCTGGGCTTTATCTTCGCCAGATTTCGTCAATAAGAACCTGCGCAAGTTGCAGGAACCCCATGGAAACGTGCATTTTGCCAATGGTGACTGGGCTACGCACTGGAGAGGATTTATCGACGGTGCCATGGAGATGGGTACGCTTGCCGCAGCAGACGTGCACAAGAAACTGCTCAAGAATCACTAGATTGTCAGAGGAGAGGGGGTTCTAATCCACTTTTAACTTGGATGCAGCTCAAACTGATTTGTTAAGATGCTATCTATCGTCTCTTAAAATTACACTCTTTTCATATCATATAGTGCCATTGAGAACTGGACTGCGATCGTGTTGAACCAGGGATGTCATGTAATGACACGAAGGCCGTTTTGACCAATTGAAGCTTAGATAGATAAAAGGAAAGTTACCTGTTAAACTGTAGCTTATAGTTTCAAAATTGACATATGTCTTGATTAATTAATATCGAACTGTAGCTTGTGGTTTCAAATTGATATATATCTTTAATTGACTAAATTATTTAGTTAATTGAGTTCTGATCTCTCTTAACTTAGTTCCCCTTATTTTTAAGTATTTAATCTTATACTATTCCTATTTATAATATATTCTAATTAGATAACTTTCCTT